>JAPPVO010001018.1:0-19766 GCA_030407325.1 Camellia japonica | reverse complement strand
TTATGTGCCAAACACTAAGCTCAAAAACTACTTTAAAGCAAGTAAAAATAGAGTGCAAAAATGGGGAAAAAGGGTAGTTTTGTTACCTTTGAAGACCACCTTCACAAGGGTTGGAGTGGATGGGTCCTTGAGCTCAAAACCAGTCAAGAACACTAAGAAAAACCTCTGGAACCTCAGAACCAAGAGGAAGGTGGACACTAGGTGCTTGTGTGCAATAGTAAGGCACAAAACACCTAGTCTTCAAAGAGAAAAAGAGAGATAGAGTGTATATCTATTCTAACCCTAAAAGAACCAGAGCTCTAACTCTCTAACAATGTCTAAGGCTCTCAGATTTTGTAACCCTTGAGCAAAGGGAAGAGCCTTCCCTCTTATAGGCAAAAAGCTTACAAGCTTAGTCCCTAAGCAAGCTCATCCCTCCATACACGTGTATGGAGGGGAAACAAGAGCTAAACAGCTGTCTAAAAATATCTCAGAAAGCAGCTGCACAGTGCCCGGCCGGCAAAAAATGTCATTTTGACAAAATTAGTGCCGACCGGCACAAAATAGTGCCGACCGGCACAATATAGTGCCGGTGGCAACTCTAGCCAGCCGGTGGCCTCTAGCCCCAGCCGGTGGTGTGTAGGGATGCCTCACAAAGCATTCCCTGCCCTCCTAAGGCAAAACACAAGTGTTTGGTGCAAAACCAAACACAAACGGTCGAGTCCGGAGGTCCTGAGGCACGGCGCGCGTAGCCGAGAACTCCGGGAATCTCCAAACGAACACAAACATGGATAATCACCGAGTGTTCCAACGGTGACGTCCAAGTCTTGAGGACGGTCAAAAATGGGGTGTCTACAATGAACCATGGATATTTTGATATAAAGAATGAAGAATGGTTGAAATGGATGAATGTTCGTAGTTGATGTATTATTCATGTGGGGTTTATTTCGGGGCGTGACAAATCCAACAATTTCAATAAAATTCCAAGATGGTAAATATGATTCAAGTAATCCTAGGCTGGTGTCTGCAAGTAGACTATACAAGTACTACCAAATTGTCATTTTTACCAGTATTAACCGGAAGGCTCGACACCTATCCGCGCGGGTTTTTGGTCTTTTGCCATGGACACTCAGGCCAACTTAACCAATATCAAACTACACCCCCTAGCTGGACTTACCAACGTATTTACCCAAAATAATTCAAAATGATCTTGTTTCACCAAAAACAATTCCTTTCTCAAAACAATAGTTTTCAATTGAATTCGAAATCCATGATAACATTGAAATGGAATGGCAATGTAATATGTAACAATGCATTAGAATAGTTCCAATTTCAATTCCACCACACAATGCTCCATTGTGATCAAATTCCATATCTCTATCAATATAATACCATGATACAATCCCAAGAGATAATATAATAATGTCAATGTTCATGTATTTACCACATGTAAATCAACAAACTTCCAACTTAGTCATTTCAAGACAAATCTATAACATATTAGCATACGCCAAATATTAAAACTATTTATCAATTTCCCAATTGTTTTGACTCATACAAAACCTTCAATCAATTTTTGTTTCACCTCAACTAAGATAACCAATATGATTTTTACCAAATCTCATACTTATTAAATATTACCATTTCCATCATACTATATAAAAAATTATAGTATAATCTCAATAACACACTTTTAACCATAACGGATATAACATTTTAACTAAAACTAATTTAATCTACTAAATTAGTAAGTTAATTATATTCAAAATTTTCAAATTATAATACCAAACTTAACTTCAAATGCATCATTCCTCAAACATAATCATATTTCAACATAACCATTTTTTTTGTACCAAGCTACTTAAAGAGATAATATTTTTATCAAATTCTCTACCAATAACAATTTTCACAATTTTTCTAAAATTAATTAATCACATGATCTTTATATCAAAAATTATGAAATATGCTCAAGAGTAACATTTTCAAGGTAATGAGTTCAAAAGTCCACATTTCACATTTTTTTATTTTCACAAAAATAAACACAACTTTACCATCAACATATCATTTTTCATAAAATATCATGAATATAACACTTTTAGAGTTTTTAATTCTAAAACAACTCTATAATCCCAACTTAACAATTTACACAATATTCCTCAATATCAATTTATTTATCTCAAAATAAATTCAAAATCAAAGAAAAAAAATATAATTCAACTTTATATTTCTCAAAATAAATCATCTAATCATAATATGATGTAAATACAGTCACACAACCTTTAAATTTTGTAACGCCCCAAATTTCTAGCCCAAATGATAAGACACAATCATGGCTTTTTCAAGGAAAACCGAATATAAATCTCCAAACTTACATTCCATGATACAATAGTTCTTTATGCAACAATACATTAATCCAACAACAAGTAAATAAACAAATAAATACCCCCAATGGTTTACAAGTTTCTAAGGCTTGAGTCTGGTTACACAAAACGGTTATTCAAACCCACACAAACACAGCCCTTGGCCTACACAAAGAGTCACAGCAAAATGAGAGCATTGTACTCCCAACACACATACTTCCATGACCCTAGTTGAGTGGGATTACCACATCTTTTCCTGCACAAAAATCCTGTAGGGTGAGCATAAAGCCCAGTAGGAAATTCTTAACAAAGTATATACATTTTATACAAGTCTCAAGAGATGAAATGCACATGCCATGCTATGTCCTTTTTGAAGATAAATCACATTTTCATTTTTTGAAAACCATCATGCTCAATGATATCATGCAATTTCAATTGTTCAAAACTTCACAATTTATTTCAAGGGCGGTAAATACGACTCTGGTAATCCCTAGGTCGGTGTCTGCAAGTAGACTATACAAGTACTACCAAATTGTCATTTTTACCGGTATTAATCGGAAGGCTCGACACCTATCCGTGCGGATTTTCAGTCTTTCACCCCGGACTCTCAAGCCAACTTATTCAATATCATCTACACCACCTATCAAGACTTACCAACGTATTTACCCCAAAACCATTCCATGACAACTTATTTCTCAACATTCTTTTCTCAATGCAAGTTTCCAAATCAACTTTCAAAGTTTAATGTAATCAAATGAATTGATATGCCAATTTCACAAGATGAATATAAATATTTTTATTCCAATTCATCATCCAAGGAATAACACAATATCCTCTTCTCAAGTATCCTCGACAATTAGTTATTTCAAGATTATTTCAACGTTTTGAACAATAATTTCCAAAATAGACAACAATTCTCATATTCCCTAAAATTCATCATTTATACAAATATAAATAAGAAATTTTCCAAACATCCATTTATTTTGACACACAAAATAAATATAACAATATCATTCATGGATTTTCAGTCTCCTTTAAAAAAAAATCCCCAAATTCTAGGTTTTCTCACTAAACTATACAACTCAAATCTTTTGAAAGAAAACTTTCCAAAATCATTTTTTCTTCAATCAACGAAGATCAAAACCCATAAGATCATTTTAAAATAACAGGAGACAAACTCACTTTCAAAATCGCTCAACTTCTTGAATCAACAATCAATTTTCAAAGCTATCGAAAGATGATTTCGAAAATCATATAGATCTTGTAAAAATATATATATATATATATATATAATTCTAAGAAAATCCCCACCTCAAGTTTTGAAGAAGAAATAAGATGAAACCCCCAAAATCAACGGTGTCGAAACTCGATCTTCACCGCACACAACGAAGCCCTCGAGAAATTAACCAACTTTGATGAAGAACTTATGGCAGAACTCTAATGGATCTTGAGAAATCAAGGTTTTGATCTAATTTGGCGTAGGGAAATGTAGAGAGAATGGAGAGAAAAGGGTTTTTAGAGAGAGAGAGATATATACGAAAGTGTTCTGAAATATCAGATTCATGAACTGATATAACATGGTCCGCTCGAGCGTCAAATACACTTTCCCAGAACTTTTGTAGACAGGTCAAACTTCTGAAACCAAACATTCTCCGCTCAAGCACATAAACGGCCGCTCGAGCGGACAAGCAACTTCTAATGCATTTTGCATTTTTCCTTTGAGGGCGCTGCCCCTCAATCCCGCCAGGGCGCTGCCCTAGGACTTGCCAAGGGGCGTTACCCCTCAACCCCGCCAGCTCAATCCCCGACATACTCAGCGAAGTGGCAAAATTGGAATCGCTACAACCTTCCCCCTTTAAAGAATTTCGTTCCCCAAATTTCAAATCAAACTACTCAAACAAAGGGTTTCTAGTGATCAAAACCACACTATTTCATTTTCAAATCAAAATATTAACTCTCAACCAAATTCCACTATTTCTACCATGGTTATCTCATAACAACAACCTTCAAAATACGCAGAAACATGAAATTTTCCAAAAAGTAATGGCAACTCTAAACAACCTTATGCTTAAAAAAACAATGCACATATTAACATGTGGTTAACAACTTTAAATACGTTTCCCTCAACACTAGGGAATATTACAAAGAAAAGCAACTTAAGCATTTTCAAATAAATCTGGATATTTGGAGCGGACTTCCGCCTCCCGTTCCCACGTCGCTTCTTCAACCCCATGGTGTCCCTACAACACCTTTACCAACGGTATAGTTTTGCCCCGTAGCACTTGCTCCCGGGTATTAATATTTGAACCATCGTTCTTCGTAAGAGGCATCCTCATCTACCTCCAAGTCAGCCCAATCAAGCACATGAGAATGGTCGGGCTCATACTTCCTAAGCATAGCTACATGAAATACGTTGTGAACTCCCGAAAGTTGTGGCAGTAAATCTAACCGGTATGCCACTTCCCCAATTCACTCTAAGATCTCAAAAGGCCCAATGAACCTTAGAGATAATTTACCACTCTTACCAAATCTTATCAAACCCCGCCTTGGTGAGATTTTTAGAAACACATGGTCACCGACTTCAAAAGATAAAGGTTGTCTCCTCTTATCGGCATAACTCTTTTGTCGGCTTTGGGCTGTAGCTAACCTCTTCCGAATGAGAATAACTTTCTCGGTTGTCTCTCTAACAATTTCCGGACCCAGTAACGGGGCATCATCCACTTCGGCCCAACAAACCGGTGATCTACAAGGTCGGCCATATAAGGCCTCAAATGGTGCCATTCCAATACTAGCTTGGTAACTGTTGTTGTAAGCAAACTCAATCAATAGTAAGTGCCTTTCCCAAGGCCCCTTAAAATCAAGGACACAAGCTCTAAGCATGTCCTCCAAAATCTGAATGGTATGTTCCGACTCTCCATTGGTTGAAGGATGATAAGCGGCGCTAAGAGTCAACTTAGTTCCCAACGCTTCTTGAAGGCTTTGCCATAACCGGGCAGTAAAACGAGGATCCCTATCCGACACAATAGTCACAGGGACTCCATGAAGTCGAACTATCTCTCTAATGTACAACTCTGCAAGCGTTCAACTGAGTTGCTGGTGCACATCGGAATGAAATGGGTAGACTTAATCAACCTATCAACAATCACCCAAACGGCGTCATTGCCTCGTTGTGTTCTAGGAAGCCCAACTACAAAATCCATGGTAACACGCTCCATTTCCACTCGGCTATCGATAAGGGTTGTAACAAACCTGTTGGTCTTTGGTGTTCGGCCTTCACTTGTTGACAAGTAAGGCACTTCGATACAAATAAAGCGACATCCCGTTTTATACCCCTCCACCAAAACTGACGACTAAGATCATGATACATTTTAGTGCCTCCTGGGTGTACCGCAAGGCGTGAGTGATGGAACTCCCGAAGTACTTTCTCTTTACAAGATTCTGGTACAAACAAATGGTCTAGGTAACGTATAGTTATATCCGAGTGAAAGTTCAAACCTTTCTCTTCCTTCCCATTGGAAATCTTAACACGGATTGATTCCACATCACGGTCCCCTCGTTGTGCCTCTATGACCTTACTAACCAAGGTAGGTTGAGCATTCAAAGTAAACAAGGTAGCACTCTCTCCGGGCTCACCCAAGTGCAAATCAAACTTGCCAATAACATCTAGCATATTCCATTCTCGAATGGCCATACTTGCCAAACTACTCACAGATTTTCGACTCAAAGCATCGGGCACCACATTGGCCTTCCCCGGATGATAGTGTAACTCAAAGTCATAATCCTCCATAAATTCCATCCACCTCCGTTGTCATAAATACAAGTCTTTTGAGAAAACAAATACTTTAGACTCTTATGATCGGAGAAAACCTCAAACTTCTCACCATACAAGTAATGCCTCCAAATTTTCAAAGAAAAAATCACCGCTGCTAATTCTAGATCATAGGTGGGGTAATTTTTCTCATGAGTTTTCAATTGTCGTGAACCGTATGCCACAACTTTTCCCTCTTGCATCAAGACACAACCAAGTCCATCCCCGAACGCATCACAATAGACAGTGTAATCAAACCCCATTTCAGAATTATCAAATCTGGTGTAGTAGTTAATCTAGTCTTAAGCTCTTGGAATGACTTTTCACACGCCTCACTCCACACAAATTTGATACCCTTTCTAGTCAACCTAGTCAAAGGTGCAGCTAGTCTATAGAAGTCCCTTACAAAACGTTGATAATACCCCGCTAATCCCAAGAAACTTCGGATTTCAAAAACATTATTGGGTTGTTCCCAATCTTGTACGACATCTATTTTTGAGGAGTCCACAGTCACTCCCTCTCTAGACACTAAATGCCCCAAAAACTTCACCTCTGTTAACCAAAACTCGCATTTTTCAAATTTGGCATACAATTGGTGCTCACCAAGTAAACCCACTACCCGCAAGTGAGTCTCATGTTCCTTTTCAGAGGTTGAATAATTCAAGATGTCGTCCACAAAGACGACCACAAAACGGTCCAAGTATTCCGGAAAAATTCTGTTTATCAAATCCATAAAGGAAGTCGGTGCATTGGTTAACCCAAAAGGCATTACAAGGAATTCATAGTGGCCATAACGAGTACGAAAGGCCATCTTCTAAATGTCCTCCTCCTAAACTCTCAACTGATGGTACCCCGACCTCAAATCTATTTTTGAGAAGCAACGAGACCCTCTAAGTTTGTCAAACAAATCATCTATTCTGGGTAGAGGATACTTGTTCTTAACTATAACTGTATTCAAGTTGCAGTAATCAATACACAACCACAATGATCCATCATTCTTCTTCGCAAAGAGAGCCGACACTCCCCAAGGTAATGTACTAGGGCGAATGAAGCCCTTGTCTAAAAGTTCTTGGAGTTGAATTTTTAACTCATGCAATTTGGCGGGTGCAAATCTATACGGTGACATGGAAATCGGTGCCGTGCCAGGCAGTAATTCAATGGAGAACTCGATCTCCCGGTGAGGTGGTAAACTAGTAAGATCTTTTGGAAAGACATCCGGGTATTCACAAACTACCCTTGGTAACTCAACACGAGCCCCGTCACTCTTACTATCCAAGAGAGTTGCAAGAAGGCCACTAAGCTTGCTCCTACTACGAGGGTCAACAACTGGCGACAAGGCTCTATCAACTCGGTTCCCTAGAAAAAAGAAACGATCACCACTCGAAGTGCACACTGTAACTCTCTGACGGTAACAATCAATCACAGCTTGATAAGAAAACAACTAGTCTATGCCTAAAATGACATCAAAACTCGACATATCTAGCAACACAAAAGCAAACGAAAGTCGACGTCCGGCAACTTCTATTTCACAATCATGACAACCCCGGTCTAAATCAACTGTACCCCCAATATGTGACTCTACTTTGAGTGGAGGCACTAACCATGCTACCTCTAACCCCAATGCAGAAACAAATGCAGTAGATATAAATGAATGAGACGCACCCGTGTCTATCAATACATTAGCCAAAGAATTACACACAACAAAAATACCTCTCACAACTGAGGATTCTGGCAACTGCTCTAGTACGTAACAACATACACGCGCCCTTGTGGCCCTTAATTGACTTGCTCCCCTCTTGGAGCATGGGCCTGTTGTACTGACTGAGTCGAAGCGGCTCCCTGATTAACTCGTGAAGCTTGGACTGATTAAGCCTGCTGGTGGCTCTGAGTCTGCCTCGACCCTGATGTGCCAGATGCGCCTCCCAACTGTGGGCAAGTTCTCTTCATATGCCCTAGTTGACCACACTGATAACAATTAAACCCTTGACCTTTATTTTGAGACTGAGATTGACTTTGAGATCGGTTAGGTGGTGATACTATTAACTGCCCTCCTCCCTTCTGTAGGCATGAGAAGGTTTTATGACCCGGTTGGCCACACTTGAAACACGAGAAGTTACTCAATGCACTTATTCTTGGACTCACACTAGGCAAAGGAAAAGTGGATCAAGACTGTTGTGGCTGGGACTGGGATGGATAGGTGTTCCTGCTCTTCTTGTTCTGCCTATAGTCTCCTTGAGACTCTTGGCCCCTAGACCTCAAACTTCGAAGCCTCTCCTCCTCAGCTTGTATGGAAATTTCTACGTGTGTCGCCGTCTCCACAAGACGATCATATTCCCAAATCATATTTTCGACAAGCTTGAATATAATTTTTGTTTTCAATTTCTTTTCAAATTCAATGCAACGGTGCTCTTCCGTTGCCACGAACTCTGGTGCAAATTTGGACAAACTACAGAAGATCGCCTCAAACTCGGCCACGGACATGTCGAGTTGTTTGAGGTCTTTAACTCTTGCCTCAATCTCTCCCTAGTAGTAGGAGGTATGTACTTATCTTGGAAGCAACCAAAGGCTTCCCATGTCGGCTCCACTCTACCCTTGGCATATTTCCACCATTGACTCATGTCTCCCTTAAGGTAGTAACTCGCTAGAGTCACTCTTAGTTCACTATCTTTGATGTGAAGCTTCTCAAATGTCTTCACAGTTTGTTCGAGCCACTCATCTGCTTTCTTGGGCTCGGGGCCACCATGAAACTTATCCGGTTTGGCCCGCAAGAACTCTCTAGTAAGGAAACTCGCCCTTGACTCCACGGTGTTCTCTCAGGCTTGATTCTCCACCCTCAACAAGTTCATAGACTCTCTTAAAGCCCCTGCCATTTCTCGAGCTAGGGCCCCAATTGCGGTTTGACCCGCTTGTCCCACCTACTCGGCCATATTAGCTTGGTCTGCTTGCTCGGCCATATTAGCTTGGCCAAACCCTTCTTCTTGCACCGGAACCTTATGGACCGGTACCTCATGCACACTTCAGCGAGCCCTACCACGCCTCCCGCCTCTACCACCACGGGTTTGACCTCTTCTTAACATCCTATAAATGACAATAGAATTAATTTAGCACACTAACCCACACGTCCCCGCAACTTGCCTTATATGTTTGATAACAATAATGCTATATATTCCTCTACCATATAACAATTAAATTTCACCACACATTAGCACTTAGTCATGTAAACACATGCGGATTATACTCTTATGATGAGATTCGTCCAAGGAAAAACCAAGAATTCTTATGAGTATTGATCAAGTACCCTTCTAATAAGACCTCAAGGAATTTAACAGGCGCAAACAACATCCTAAAAGTCCAATCCCATACCCATTTAGTCACATAAGCATGTTATCACATAGTCACAAAATGCATAAACTTCCTAAGCATGCTAAATGAACCCATTGTTGTTAAACAACCACTTCCCACAAGCTTCACGTATTCAAACCCGGTAGCTCTGATACCAAGTTGTAACGCCCCAAATTTCTAGCCCAAATGATAAGACAACAATCATGGCTCTTTTAAGAAAACCGAATATAAATCTCCAAACTTACATTACATGATACAATAGTTCTTCATGCAAAATACATTAATCCAATAACAAGTAAATAAACAAATAGATACCCCCAAGGGTTTACAAGTTTCCAAGGCTTGAGCCTGGTTACACAAAATGGTTATTCAAACCCACACAAACACATTCCTTGGCTTACACACAGAGTCATAGCAAAATGAGAGCATTGTACTCCTAACACACATACTTCCACGCCCCTAGTTGGGTGGGATCACCACATCTTTTCCTGCACAAAAATCCCATAGGGTGAGCATAAAGCCCAGTAGGAAATTCTTAACAAAGTATATACATTTTATACAAGTCTTAAGAGATGAAATGCACATGCCATGCTACGTCCTTTTTTAAGATAAATCACATTTTCATCTTTTGAAAAACCATCATGCTCAATGATATCATACAATTTCAATTGTTCAAAACTTCACAATTTATTTCAAGGGCGGTAAATACGACTCTGGTAATCCCTAGGTCGATGTCTGCAAATAGACTATACAAGTACTACCAAATTGTCATTTTTACCAGTATTAACCGAAAGGCTCGACATCTATCCGCGCGGGTTTTCGGTCTTTCACCCCGGACTCTCAGGCCAACTTATTCAATATCATCTACACCACCTATCAAGACTTACCAACGTATTTACCCCAAAACCATTCCATGAAAACTTATTTCTCAACATTCTTTTCTTAATGCAAGTTTTCAAATCAACTTTCAAAGTTTAATGTAATCAAATGAATTGATATGCCAATTTCACAAGATGAATATAAATACTTTTATTCAAATTCATCATCCAAGGAATAACACAATATCCTCTTCTCAAGTATCCTCGACAATTAGTTATTTCAAGACTATTTCAACGTTTCGAACAATAATTTTCAAAATTAACAACAATTCTCATATTCCCTAAAATTCATCATTTATACAAATATAAATAAGAAATTTTCCAAACTTCCATTTATTTTGACACATAAAATAAATATAACAATATCATTCATGGATTTTCAGTCTCCTTTAAAAAAAATCCCCAAATTTTAGGTTTTCTCACAAAAAATATACAACTCAAATCTTTTGAAAGAAAACTTTCCAAAATCATCTTTTCTTCAATCAACGAAGATAAAAACCCATAAGATTATTTTAAAAGAACAAGAGACAAACTCACTTTCAAAATCGCTAAATTTCTTGAATCAACAATCAATTTTAAAGCTATCAAAAGATGATTGCGAAAATCATATAGATCTTGCAAAAAAATATATATATACACATATAATTCTAAGAAAATCCCTACCTCAAGTTTTGAAGAAGAAATGAGATGAAACCCCCAAAATCAACGGTGTCGAAACTCGATCTTCACCGCACACAACAAAGCCCTCGAGAAGTTAACCAACTTTGGTAAAGAACTTATGGCAGAACTCTAATGGATCTTGAGAAATCAAGGTTTTGATCCAATTTGGCGTAAGAAAATGTAGAGAGAAGGGAGAGGAAAGGGTTTTAGAGAGAGATATACAAAAGTGATCTGAAATATCAGATTCACAAACTGATATAACATGGTCCGCTCGAGCGTCAAATACACTTTCCCAGTACTTTTGTAAACAAATCAAACTTCTGAAACCAAACATTCTCCACTCAAGCGGACAAGCAACTTCTAATGCATTTTGCATTTTTGCTTCGAGGGCACTGCCCCTCAACCCGCCAGCTCGATACATGCCATACTCAGTGAAGTGGCAAAACTGTGATCACTAAAAATTTTATTTTCGGATTTGTTTTTACAAATTAACAACACAAAATGAATTTTCCAAAATTAATCTCAAAATGCCAACATTCTTAACATTTCAACATAATTTTTCTTCCAAAAATTACCAAACAAAAATCTGAAAATTATATATATATATGCAATACCTCTTAAAATGACATATTTTCTCAAAATAACCCTAACATAACTTTAATGTAAAAATATGAAGAAAGTCCCTACCTCAACTATGAAGAAAAGCAAATCTGAAAATATAAACATCGTTTGATCATTAATCTGAGATCACCATTGCGAATATCACGATGAGCTCCCCAACTTTTATTTACAACACTTTTGCAAAATCTCATTCTAAAGACTCCCATTTCAAGCTTGAAGTTTGAGCAAAA
Source organism: Camellia japonica (assembly GCA_030407325.1). Taxonomy (NCBI): domain Eukaryota; kingdom Viridiplantae; phylum Streptophyta; class Magnoliopsida; order Ericales; family Theaceae; genus Camellia; species Camellia japonica. The sequence continues at coordinate 7,888 of JAPPVO010001018.1, read as the reverse complement.
ATGGTGAACATGGAGAGAGAGAGAGAGAGAGAGAGAGAGAAGCGTACAGAGCCTCCTTTTCCAACCAAAAAGAAAAAGAAAAGAAAAGAAAGGGAAAAGAAAGAAAGGATAAGGAAAGAGGGAGGGGGGCAGCCCACGTTGTTGCCTTCCCAAAAATAAATTGGTTTTCTAAAAATATAATTTTTTGTAATAATACCTCAAATTTTATAATATAAATTATAAAATGATATAATTTTTCTCACCACAAAATATAACATTTTTGTACACCACAAAGAAAATATTTTGCGCACTATGAAATATGCACTCATTTCATTCACTATAAAAATATATAATTTTCACCATGTGGTATCCACCATAAATTCAACTTTCAAATATTTATTATAAACCCATATAATAAATAATAATAACTTACCAATCATATAATTAAAAGGGACCAAATAATTAAACATGAATCATAAACAAATTCAAATTAAATTGAATCTAAATCATGGGTCTCGCCCATAAGTCAAACATGGTCCAATTATATACCAAAATAGACCTAATAAATTTATCTCAAATCTTGGTCCAAACACCCAAAACTCAATTTCAAATTCTACTATAAATTAAACTGAACACCAATCAGTCCGTAAATTTTCATAAAATAAATACTCATCATTTAATTCTGAAATTTGTATCCAACATGCTACACTCATATGGGAACAACATATAAAAATTTTATAATTTTCTGAGATCGGGAACTATTTTTAAAAAATACAAAATCGAACTATTTTCGCACAGAATTTACACAGCAATCAAATTTGAAAATTTGCTCAATTAAATTATGAACTGACTATATAATTTATTTTTTTTGGGTCATTACATACATTTTTAGAGTAGTACATTAGAGAGTTATGTTTGATAAAAGTACACTAAGGAGTTTTTTAGTGTGTTACATTGGCAAGTTATGCTTGAGAAAAATACACTAATGAGTTTTTTAGTGTGTTATATTAGAGTGTTACGTTTTTAGAGTGTTACATTGGAGAGTTACGTTTCGAAAAAATATACTAATGAGTTTTTTTTTTTTTTTTTTTTGCTGAAGTATTACGTTTGGTAATTTCAATATTATAAGAAAACTTACATTTATCTCTCAACACATAACACTCAAACTTGCATTTATATTTGGCATTTTATATAATTCACACTAGAATGAGACCTTTGATTCAATAAGAAAAAAAGGAAGAACCAAACTATAGCGACCCAGGTCTTCCTCTTGTTGTACAGTGATCCGGATGTGTGTCCGTGGGTGTTTGTAAATGGTTATTATCTTGTTTACATCCTTTCTTACCTTGTAGTTGAGTTATAGGATGTGTTGGGTAGGTTTGGAGCAGGTTGGTTGAGCTTAGGAGCCAAGTCAAGTTGCCTAGAATTTGGCCTGTCCGCTCGAGCGGGACTTTTGACGCTCGAGCGGATACCTTTTGTTTCTTGTCCGCTCGAGCGGGGGTTTGGGCGCTCGAGTGGGGAATACACCATCCAGTAGTTCTTGAGCAAGTGTTGGACGCTTGAGCGGGGGATTGGCCGCTCGAGCGGGAGTTGTGTGTGACGCTCGAGCGGGGAGTTGGCCGCTCGAGCGGGGGACCTGTCTGCAAAAGTGCTGGGAGTGTGCATCGGGCGCTCGAGCGGGGGATTGGCCGCTCGAGCGGAGGTCTGTGAGTGCCGCTCGAGCGGGGGTTTGTGCGCTCGAACGGAGAGGCCAGTTTAAGGCTCCGAGTTTTGGCTTTTCAAATCACTTTTTCACATTCTCTTCTCTCTCAAACTTTTCCAAAAACACCATTGTTGAGCTTCTCTCTCTATATCCTTGCCTTCTCTCTAGGGATTGATCTAGTAAGAGTTGTTTCCTCACCTTGGGCCTTTACAAAAAAGTTGTTGATCGTCAAGGGCTATCTTTTGATCCAAGAAATTTGTGATTTGGAGCATTTTCGTTTTCTTCACCTTCTTCGTTGGGTGTCAATATTTGAGGTAGGGATAACCTACTCCTCTCTATGAACTTTGTCTTTAAATTTTGGTATTTTGAGATGTTGGAAATTATTGTGTAATTCTTGAGAAAGTTTGGGCCATTTATGTAATTTTCATAAAAGAGGGGTTTTGGCTAAATTAAATCCATAATTATGTAAAAGATTGAAAATGGTAAATTTCGTTATGAAATTGATGATTATGAGACCGTAGGGTCGGTATTGAAAATTATGGGAATTTACCCTAATTGGTTAAAACAAATTAATTTGTATAATTAATTTGGGAAATGAGGATTTGAATTGGGAATGTTGAGATTGGGAAGGTATGGGGGAAAAGGGTGTAGTTGAATTTATTCATCGCTCACCAAATTGAAATGATTGATATTTATCTATTTGTACATTTATTTTCGGATTAGAAATAAATGTTTTGGGCTATCGGTGGAGGATAGTCTTGATTGTTGTAGACAATGCATGATGATTAGGTAAATTAAAACTAATCAAAGAAATGGGTCATTGAGTATGATTGTTGAGCGAATACATTAACTGTATGTATTGATTGATAATGTGTATATTCATGGTTTATATGCATTACTTGTGTACGGGAGGAGATAGGGGATGTACTCCACGGTTTAGGGGAAGATAGGGGATGTACCTCTAAACCGGTTGATGGTTAAGGGAAGATAGGGGATGGACCCAGGGTTGCGGCTTGTATGCTCACCCATTGCAGTTGTGATATAGCTTGTATGCTTATCTATGGAAGTGTTGATAGCTTGTATGTTTATCTATTGAAGTGTTGATAGCTTGTATGCTATATGTTGACACAGCTTGTATGCTTGTCTTTGGAAGTGTGATATATGGAAGTGTTGATATAGCTCGTATGCTTATCTGTTAATGAATTGATATAGCTAGTATGCTTATCTACTGTGAAAAGGGAAAATGTCTAATGTTGCTTGGCCAGGTTCTGAGCCATGGTTTAAATTGAGAAATGAATGAGAAATGGAAAAGTTAAGAATACTATGGACTAGTATGTCATGAAACAGTAATGTGACCTAAGGGAATGAAACAGTGGTGACCATCTATCAATTGCTAATATTTTTGTCATTGTTCATAGTTGGTTTAGTGTATTTTACTGGGCTGTTAGCTCACCCTATACGGGAACATCATTTTCAGGTACAGATGGGACGTTACCACCAAGGCAATCAAGGGTGGATCATTGGGAAGCAAGAGTTCCTTATTTTGCTTTATGTGTGTGCCTGAGTGCTGTTATTATTTTGTAAAGCCAAGGGCTTAATATGTAATGAGCGAGACTCTATTTGTGTAACCAAGCAAGGCCTTGGAAAGATGTAAGCCTATCTGGCATTTCATTACCTGTTAAACTGTGAACTCTGATGTATGAACTTATATTTATTCCGCATATGAATTATCTTTAATGTTATTATTTTGGGGACGTTACACAAACAATTCATCAAACCATTATTTCATATTTATTACTGTTTCACATTTTTAAAAACACTATTTCAATTGAGAATTAATAATTGAAAAATTAAAGGCCTTACAAACTTGGGATACTTTCAGATTTAAAGCTAATAATTTCTGAAAAATCTAGAAATCCCCTAGATATTGATTTGTGATTATGTATCAATTTAAGCAGTAAATAACAATCTCAATCAAACAATCAAGACAAATCAACACAACGATTTTAATGTGGAAAAACCACAATTGCAGCGCCTCCAATTGTGATAAAAAAAAAACTCTCAATTACCTAGCGAATCCACCTGAATTGAACCAACCCCTATATGCCTCTTCCACCATGGTTTTCACTTTGGAATTGTCTTGCCCAATGTTGAATCCACAACGTCGATGTCGAATCCACGACGATGAGCCACTCTAGAATTCACCAAAGCTTTAGGCCCAAATTCTCCAGAATCCACTGAAGAACAACTCTATCTTTTGTATTGAATGAAACAAACAATCCTTTGATGTATACTTTTCAAACCATGAGTTAAACTCAAACAAACATCAGAGAAACTAGCAAAGAAGCTCCAAATGAAAACCCTAATACCTAAGAAGAAGATCTGGAAGCTATACCCTAAAATCTGACTGAACTGCACCTTTTATAGCAAATTGGTCCGCTATCTCCACTCGAGCGCAAGAATGGCCGCTCGAGCGGACTGACGCTCGAGCATAGGAAGTTCTGCTCGAGCGCAAAAACACAACTTTTAGTACTTTTGCAGACAGTTCAAACTTCTGGAACTAAAGATTCTCCGCTCGAGCGCACAAATGGTCGCTCGAGTGGACAAGCAACTTCGATTGTATTTTCGTTTTTTGCTTTGGGGGTATGCCCCTTCATCCCGCCTGGGCGCTGCCTCTGACCCGCCAAGGGGCGCTGCCCCGTGGACCTCCGTGAGCTGACCGGGCAGCTTGATCCCCGACATAGTCAGCGAAATGGCAAACACGATAAGCTTAAGATCACAAACTCCTCTGCATAGGCACAATTCGGGTTGAATTCGCATCTAAAACTCATAGCCTCATTGAAATAAAAGACTGAATAAAATTACAACTGAAAGGAGTTTTGTCAAACGGAATTGCCAAAAATAAAAACCTAACAATTTCAATTTGAGGCCTTTGAAACAACAAAATAAAATAAAAAATTTATTTGGTACAAAGTAATGAATTTTCACTATTTTCAAATAAATAAATTTCACGAATTATGGCTTAAAAATTGCAAAATTAAGGACAACAAAATAGAACCATCCACTTTCACTTCCTTTTTTTTTTTCTTTTTTTCTTTTTTCAAATTTCTTTTTCTTTTTTCTTTTTTTCAAATTTGTTTTGGGGGTCAAATCAATAAGAGCAATTATATGACTTGGAAAGTTAACAAAGCCAAACCTAAACCTAGCACTCTCTCTACTACACCACCACCATAAAGGGTATATTAAACTGCTCTTTATCGAAGTTGAATCTTAAATCTTACACTTAGGTGTTAAATAATTATTAGACCAAATGCCTTGATTACTTTTACATATTTTTTTCAAATCACTAAAGTTTGCAAGTTTTATATGGGGCTAAAAATGAGCTGAGTCAAGCCGAGTAATAAGTTATTTAAGATTGATTTGATAACTTAAAGAGTTTAAAATTATGTTGAAATTTGGTTTTTTCACATAACAAGTCGATTTTTATCGAGTCAAATATGAGTTGAATTTGAGTAGCTTGATTTTTATACAGTACATTTAAATTTCTTGAGTCGAGTAGTAAGTTATTCAATCTTGACTTGAAATTTAACAAGTTTAAAATTGTATTGTAGCAATCCCGATTTTGACCCGGTCAACTTACGAGGGTCGAGCTGCCTAGTCAACTTGCCGAAAGCAAAAATGCAAAATGCATTCGAAATTGCTTACAAGAAAGTGTGTTTCACGCTCGAGTGGACCATATTATATCAGTCCATAAGGGGAGATTTCAGATCACTTTTTTAGTTCTCTCTCTCTCTCTCTCTCTCTCTCTCTCTCTCTCTCTCTCTTCTCTAAAACTCTCCAAAATTCCAAATCTAGAGCTTCTCTCTCTAGAAGTCATCTTCTCTCTTTGATTCCTCCAAATCCATTGGGAGTTAGACCGAAGTTCTTCATCAAAGTTGTGTAACTCTCCAAGGCTTCGTTGTGTGCGGTGGAGATCGAGTTTTGACACCGTAATTTTGGGTTTTTTTCATTTTTTCTTCAAAACTTGAGTGGGGATTTTCTTAGAGTTATATATATGTTTTTGCAAGATCTATATGATTTTCGAAATCATCTTTCGATAGCTTTGAAAATTGATTATTGATTCAAGAAGTTGAGCGATTTTGAAATGGGTTTGTCTCTTGTTCTTTTAAAATGATCTTATGGGTTTTGATCTTCGTTGATTGAAGAAAAGATGATTTTGGAAAGTTTTCTTTCAAAAGATTTGAGTTGTATAGTTTTTGTGAGAAAACCTAGAATTTGAGAATTTTTTTTTAAGAGACTGAAAATCCATTAATGATATTATTATATTTATTTTGCGTGTCAAAATAAATGGATGTTTGGAAATTTCTTATTTATATTTATATAAATGATGAATTTCAGGGAAGATGAGAATTATTGTTGATTTTGAAAATTATTGTTCAAAACGTTGAAATAGTCTTGAAATGACTAATTGTTGAGGATACTTGAGAAGAGGGAATTGTGTTATTCCTTGGATAATGAATTTGAATAAAAGTATTTATATTTATCTTGTGTTATTGGCATATTAATTCATTTGGATACATTAAACTTTGAAAGTTGATTTGAAAACTTGCATTGAGAAAAGAATGTTGAGAAACAAGTTTTCATGGAATGATTTTGGGTAAATACGTTGGTAAGTCTTGATAAATGGTGTAGATGACATTGAATAAGTTGGCTTGAGAGTTCGGGGTGAAAGACCGAAAACTCGTGCGGATAGGTGTCGAGCCTTCCGGTTAATACCGGTAAAAATGACAATTTGGTAGTACTTGTATAGTCTACTTGCAGACACCGACCTAGGGATTACCAGAGTCGTATTTACCGCCTTTGAAATAAATTGTTAAGTTTTGAATAATTGAAATTGCATGATATCATTGAGCATGATGGTTTTCAAAAGATGAAATGTGATTTATCTTTAAAAAGGGCATAGCATGGCATGTGCATTTCATCTCTTGAGACTTGTATAAAATGTATATACTTTGTTAAGAATTTCCTACTGGCTTTATGCTCACCCTACGGGATTTTTGTGTAGGAAATATGTGGTGATCCCACCCAACTAGAGGCGTGGAAGTATGTGTGTTGGGAGTACAATGCTCTCATTTTGCTATGACTCTATGCGTAATCCAAGGGCTGTGTTTGTGTGGGTTTGAATAACCGTTTTATGTTATCAGGCTCAAGCCTTGGAAACTTGTAAGCCATTGGGGGTATTTATTTGTTTATTTACTTGTTGTTGGATTAATATATTATTGCATGAAGAACTATTGTATCATGTAATGTAAGTTTAGAGATTTATATTTTGTTTTCCTTGAAAGAGCCATGATTGTTGTCTTATCATTTGTGCTAGAAATTTGGGGCGTTACATGTATTCACACATCACTTGTTCACATAACGAGTCAATATTAAAGGAATTTTCAACAAACCGAATACAAATCAAAACTCAAGTAATCGCTAGTTTTATATTATCCTAGTTGTTGCTATAAAATGTTTGTTGGAGTTATTTATCAATGTTATATACGTGTTGCTTGGTGTACTCAATGGCCTTACACGAACGAGATTACTTCAAGGAAGGACAATGGAAGGTTGTGAAACTTATAATAATAGGTGTGTTTGGTTTATGAAATTAGAAAGAGAAAAGGCAAAAAATAAGTAAAATGTGAGTGAAATATGATTATATTTCACTTAAGTTTTACACAACTTTTTTTTTTACTTTCAAATCTTTCTCTAAATTCATGAACTAAACAACCATAGTGTTTATATACAAGAAGTGGTCAAACATTGAGCTATAAATGTAAATTGAAAAGAAGAAAATTGGTATATAAATCTATTTTTTAAATAATTTTCTTTACTTAATAATGTGTAAAAAAAATGATTAGTTGATAATTAAAAAAGAGAAAAACCTAAGAAAGAAAGTTTGCCTTAAATATTCTAAGGGCATGTTTGTTTGACAGGATTAGAGCATGAGATTAAGATTATTAATCTGTGGGCCAAATAATCCTATGTTTGTTTTGGAATTTTGTTTTAGAATTATTAATCCAATGGATAATTAATCCAACGAATTTGTAAAATTATTAGTAATGGGGTAAAGGTGGGATTATATATCTTGAGCTGGAATATAAAATAAAAAGACTATTTTACCTACTAATCCAATGCAAATCAAACAATGGACAAAGGGAT
>JAPPVO010001017.1:0-29097 GCA_030407325.1 Camellia japonica | reverse complement strand
TGGCAGGGTAGTAGCCCTGAACAGGTTCATCAGCCAAGTTTCAGAGAAATGCAAACAATTTTTTAAGTTATTGAAGAAAGCCACAAACTTTCTATGGATAGAAGAATGCGAAGTCACCCTGGTCGACTTGAGGAAGTACTTGACAACCCCACCAGTGTTGTCAAACCCGATACTAGGAGAAGAATTGTTCTTGTACCTGGTAGTTTCGGACCACGCTGTGAGTCTCGTGGTCATCCGAGAGAAAAAGGTAAGCAGAAGGCAGTGTACTATGTGAGCAAGACCCTGGCAAATGCAAAAACTAGGTACCTACCTCTGGAGAAGTTAAAACTAGCTCAGGTAATGGCTTTGAAAAAGCTAAATCATTATTTTCAAGCTCATAGACTTATGGGGCCAACAGAGCACCCCCTAAAGTCCCTGTTGCAGCATAGAGATCTGACAGGCAGAGTAGCTAGATAGGCTATAGTTCTAGGTTAGTATGACTTAGAATTCAGGCCGAGAACAACAATTAAGGGCTAACTTTTGGCCAACTTTGTGGCAAAATTCTCTCCAGGCACGATCCCAAAGCAGGCACCAGTGAGCCGCAGCCTAGGATGTCAAGGAGAGGAAGAAGAAAACCAACTAGAGCCATAGAATCCCATGTCAACAGAACAAAAGAAGGGAGAAGAAAAGCTAAAACCTTGTGATATTTACATCGGCGACTCCTTCCGTCTCTTTGTCAATGGCAACTCAAACCGACAAGGTGCGAAAGCAGAAGTGGTTTTTGTATCGCCAGATGGGCGAATGATAGAACAATCCATCCGTTTGGGGTTCAAGGCCTCAAATAAAGAAGTAGAGTACAAGGTACTAATTCCTGTACTGAAACTAGCAGCAGCTATAGAAGCTGATAAAGTAGTAGTCTTCTGTGACTCTCAGCTCATTATAAATCAAGCAACGGGCGAGTATACAGCCCGGGATGAGAGGATGATAGCCTATGTCAAGGAGATTGTCAAGTTGTTAACACATTTCCAAAGTTGTCAGATGTAACAGGTTAGCTGAGATGATAACAGCCATGCCGATGTCTTGGTTAACCTTGCCAGCTCAATGAAATTAGGTAAGGCAAGGACAATTATTGTGGATTATCTGTCAAGCCCTAGTATAGAGCCCATAATAATAGAGTACGAAGCAATGTGCGTAGAGATGGGTCCAAGCTGGATGGATGCCACAGTTTTGTTCCTCAGAGATGGCACGCTGCTAGCAGATAGACGGGAAGCACATAAAATCAGATTGAAATCGGCCAGGTTCTGCTTGTCAGTAGAAGGCCATTTGTACAGGAGATCCTTCATTGACCCCTTCTACGATGTGTGCACCCATCCCAAGTAGAGGACTTTCTGTATGAAATCCATGAGGGAGTATGTGGAAGCCATGTTGGAGGCAGATCACTTTTCTACAAGGCCATATCTTAGGGATATTGGTGGCCCTATATGCAGAAGGACGTTGAAGCCTATGTAAGGAAGTGTGAAAAATGCCAAAGGTTTGCACGTTTGATACACCAGCCAACTGCAGATCTGAATCCAATGTCCAGTCCTTGGCCATTTGCCCAGTGGAGCATGGATCTAGTTGGGCAGCTGCCCCAGGCAACTGGACAGAGGAAGTTCCTACTGGTAGCAACCGATTACTTCACGAAGTGGGTAGAGGCTGAACCCCTGGCCAAAATTCGAGATATAGACAAGAAGAATTTCATATGGAAAAACATGATCACCAGATTTGGAATCCCAAGAGACATAATAGCAGATAATAGCACTCAATTCGACAACTAGTTGATCAAAAACTTTTGTGTGAAATACAAGATCAAGAATTATTATTCCACTCCTAGCTTCCCCCAGAGCAATGGACAAGCAGAGGCATCCAACAAGACCATCTTGGACAGAATCAAGAAAAGGCTAGAAGCTGCCAAAGGCAAATGGGTAGATGAATTGCCCAATGTCCTATACGCATATCGAACTACACCAAGAAGATCTACTGGAGAATCTCTTTTCGCCATGACATATGGCACCGAAGTAGTCATTCCACTGGAGATCGGCATCCCAGGAATCAGAACCTAAGGAGTGGAGAATGGAACAAATTAGGCATTTCTTGCCTAAGATCTTGATCTAATACAAGAAAGAAGGGAAAGAGCAGTAATTTGGCTAGGGACATACCAGTAGCAACTCACTAGGGTATGCACCAAAAATGTCAATCCCAAAGAGTTTCAGATTGGAAACCTTATCCTAAGGAAGGTTGTTGGCAATAAGAAAGATCTCAGGGAGGGCAAGCTTGGCCCAAACTGGGAAGGACCATATCGCATCAGCACGATCGCAGGCAATGAAGCTTATCAGCTTTAGGAAAATGATGGCAAAGAGCTGCTAAAACCCTAGAACACAAGCGATTTGAAGTTTTTCTCCCATGAATTCTTGTTTTTCAAGTTTTTCTCTATGTAAAGGTTTATTAGCCGAAGTATTAATGACATACTATCTTGATTTTGATTTACAAAAATGTTGTTGAAATTTGTGCGACAAGACTGCAAAGTCTTGAGGCAATGTTCCCATGGTGAACATGACGATTAACTTAGACTTGCCATAATGGTAGAGTTGAACTTAGTCAACAATGTTTCAGTGTGAAACAAGACGATTAACTTAGACTTGCCATGATGGTAAAGTTGAACTAAGTCAGTGATGTTTCAGTGTGAAACAAGGCGATTAACTTAAACTTGCCATGATGGTAGAGTTGAACTAAGTTAACGATGTTTCAGCATGAAACAAGGCGAGACTGGCCATGATCTGGTTAGGGTGTAAGAAAAGCCGATATATATAAGTATTCTCAGTACACTAAAGTTAAGCCTTAAGTGCATCGTTTAGGCGAGCCAAACATGATGACCTTGGTCAATAATATCTAAGTAAGGCTTAGGTAAACGTCAAGAGATGCATCCTCAATATGGACATAAGTAATACTTAGGTTTACATTAGGGGACAAGAAGTAGGAATGAGCATAACACTTATAACATTTTTGAAAAATATTTTGTAAGTTGAAGTTATCTGAGATAAATCAATCTGAGATAATTGTACTATACTGTACCCGAAGTGTTGATATCTGAGATGATTAATCCGTTCTAATACGAGATGTGGATGTATCCGAGGTATTGGGGTCCAAGGTAAGTAACCAAGTTGTCAGACTTGGAAAGACAAGTTAAATTCTAAGTATGAGAAAGATATAAAAAGCATACATGAAAGCAACATTCAACACTTACAAGAAAATAGAAGACTTGCACTGACAAGAGAGCCTATTCAAGTACATAAACAGGCGCATCGGCCTGACAAAATAGATATTGTTCATAAGAAAGGTTGCAAACTGTTTAAAACAGAAAAAAAAAAAAAAAGTACAATGGAAAGAAAATTCCTAAGTGCTGGGGTCTTGTGCATTGATCTCGGACTGTGCAACCTCGACTGCTGGCGGTGTTTCGACCTCGATAACAATTTTGGCATCTATCTCTTGAAGAGTCTGGTCTAAGTTCTTCTTTGTAGTAAGAACCTCGGCGTCAGAAGCATCATTTTTGGGAGAGCCACTCTTGGAGACCTCGTCCCCATCCTCCAGAGTCACGTCCAGGACTTGGTCATTAAGAGTAGGGGACTTAGCCCCACCAACAGCTTCAAAATTCCTAAGTGCTGGGGTCTTGTGCATTGATCTCGGACTGTGCAACCTCGACTGCTGGCGGTGTTTCGACCTCGATAACAATTTTGGCATCTATCTCTTGAAGAGTCTGGTCTAAGTTCTTCTTTGTAGTAAGAACCTCGGCGTCAGAAGCATCATTTTTGGGAGAGCCACTCTTGGAGACCTCGTCCCCATCCTCCAGAGTCACGTCCAGGACTTGGTCATTAAGAGTAGGGGACTTAGCCCCACCAACAGCTTCAAATTCTTTCTCTGCAACCTTGCCATCGGCCTCTTCCTTGTCTTCGGCATTCTCGTCGTCAGTCTCTTCTGCTTCCTCGGCCTCATCTTCAGATTGGTTGGGAGAGGGAGGGAAAGGGACATTAAGCTAGTCGATGTCACGAAGGGGCTAGTCCTCGGGGACAGATAGCTTTTTAAGGGCTACCATCTAGTTGAGATAGTCGCCTATGTTCCAGGCCATGTTGACTTATTTTTTTATAAGCTTCTCGTACATCGGCTTGTCCCTTAGAATAGGCCCTTTCATCAGCCGCCTTGATCTTGGCCTCTTTAGTCGCTAAGGCCTCCTTCAGTTCAGCCTCAGCTTTGGCTGCCTTCGCTTTGGCTTCCTTCGCCTCAACTTTAGCTACCTTGGCAATGGCCTCACTGGCTCGGCTTTGGCCTTGGCCTTGGCCTTGCCTTGGGCAGTCTGGACAGCCTTGGTCTTGTCCAACAGTCTACAAATGCGAGCCTCGGCTTTGTTGAGTAAGGCAAGGTGACCGGCAGCCTCTTGAGTTTTCTTCATTAAGTCTTTCTTCACCATCTCGGCCTTGATTGCATGAGTGTGCACGTGCTAGATGGCCTATAAGAGGAGAAGCAAGTCAAAAGAAATTTGACTAAGTACAAATGATTGAAATGAAAATTGAATGGAAAGATAGAAGAATTCGGAGACTTACCAAGACTTAGTGTCGCATCATCATAGCGAAGTTTTTGTACTAATTGAAGTCGGTGAGCTGGTTTATGTCGGCAGGGAGAAACACGGTCGTGGATAGAGCAGCGCCGACCGCCAAGCTCTCAGTAACACTGTCACTCGCCTTCAGTAGTCGGTCTCCAATAAGGATCTCGGGGGCCCAAATGTCCTTAGAATGGAAGCCGCTCTCTTCACCCGTTCCTTCAGACCTCGGCTTTTTTGGTGGTAGGGCGTCGGATGGCTCAGCCTCGGTTGGCCTCTTCTTCGCATCAGCCAATTTCGATATCGACACTGAGTCCTCTTGATCCTTTTCGAAATACGAAGGGATCTCAGTGACAGTGGCCTTGGCCTTCTTTACTCGTTTTGGTTTTGGTTTTGGTTTTGGTTTTAGCTTTAGCTGGGACTGAGAAAGGGAGGATTGAATAGTGACAATGCTTGGTATGTTGGTTAGCAGATCTTCGACCACGACTTGTTTACGCCCCATTTCTTCAGATGTGGCGACGACAGTGACTCTGGTGCCAAATCCAATGGAATGAAGGGCAATAGGAAGGTTCTCAGGATCGTATGCTAGTATGTCTAAACCTTGGCGCTTGTGATTTCAAGTGATGCCTGCCAGGGCGTTCAGAGGTCAAGGACGGCATTGGCATTGGGATGGTGGAATGAGTTGAGCAGCAATAGAAGTAGAAGGTTGCTCAATGGGATCAAAAGTGGATGCCCGGTCTGGCCTTGGGGAAGAGGCAGTTGGTGGAGTTTAGGCAGATGCAATAGTCCTGCTCCTTCTTGATACATTAGGAAGAGGAGAGCGGTAGGTTGGCATGTAGTTCAGGAGAAGTGGGGCTCTTCTTTTGAGGACTGGAAAGTCCAAGAGTCGTTTGAGATCTCGGCTGGGGACGTAAGATTGCCGAAATGATTTGCTCGGTTGAGGAAGAGCTGTCAAAAATCAAATAAAAACATTAGAATACCGTAAAGAAACATATATACATAGACGGTTAAAGAAAGTAATAATGCTTTATGGCAACTTAGTTCTTACCCTCATCCTCCGTAAGGACTCATCGACATAAGGGGTAAAGATGAAGATCATCGTCTGGTGCAAACTCCCAATTGTCCGAGACAATCAGGTAGTCCTCTCCAACGCCTTTATTGGAGTCGGGTAGGTCGGCTATGACTTTGAATGCAGTGGATCTGGGCTTGAGGTAGTAAGTATAACCACTGGTGGACAATAGAACTAGATGTCGGCGAGGGTGATCCTAGTGTTTTCTCGGTGTGCCAACTCGGCAATACCGTTGATAACACTAAATGTATTAATGGCTAATTGCATGGAGTTAAGTTTATAGAAGTGCAAAACTTTTCGGAAAAGAATGTCAAGGGGGAATTTCATTCCTTCGTCGATGATGAAAACTACAAGGAATGACATATAGTCCTTTCCAGGCTTAATAGAGTCCTCTTTCCCATCCAACCTGAGGTGAACGTCGGCTAGAACAGAGAACTCTTGGTGAAAGTATTCTAACTTACTGGGTGAATCTACCCTCCACTTAAACATCTCCATGACCTCGGCTTAATGGGTTACGATAATGTTTTGTGTCAGGGATGGTTCTCAGTACCTCAACAAAACCCTACTAAGTACTATGGCAATGATTTTGGAGATCTAAGGAAGATTTTTGGTTCAGTTCTTCCTAAGAGTGTGATTTCGAGGCAGTTCCCAAACCTAAAGCCGATGCAAGTAGACAAGATACAGAAGCAATAATTTGGAAAACAGACAAGAAAGCCAGAAGAACATGATTCAAAATGACAGAAATACAGAGAAGAACACAGATATTACAAGAACAAAGCATAGAGCATAAGAAGAACAAATGGACAAATCAATGGATAAACGTGAACAAGAGATCTGATGGCAACAAAAATGCGATCACAATGTATAGTGGTGTGTGTGACACGAAAAAAATATGGTACAATAAAACAGAATCTAGAACATGACAAATGGCAAACACATCAAAGAAAATTTCTTAGCTATGGATGGAAATTTGGTGAATGCAACATGTCAAAAGTGAAATTATTCACGAAATAGTGAGAGGTAGAAATTTGGAAAGAAAGAAATTGAAAACTTACAAGATGGAGCTGAGAACTAAGATGCTGGAATGAGGTTTGTCGGAGTCAAGCGATGACGTCGAACAGAGTGGAACAGTGAAAAGCTCGCCGGAAAAGTTGACTGGAATAGTTGCAGAAGCTTCGAAGGTTCAAAATGGCAATTTAGGGGCTTAGAGAGAGAAAATTTGAGACGAGAGAAGTTTGGAATTGTGAAAGTGAAAAGACGAAGAGAGAGAGAGAGGGAAAGTTTTGTCAAAAACTGGAAAGGCGGCAAAATGTAATGAAATTGCCTTAGACGACATGCCTGTCAGGCGGCGTGGACAGGAATGAAGTGACCTGATAATGCATGCCTGGTATGAGCTTGTAAGAATGGGACACGTGGAAGAAACGGTTGAAATGACGGTGCGTGACAGTTCATACACAGTTAAAACTCTTGAAATTCTTGAAATAATAAGGCAATAACCTCGGCTAGAGGAGTAATCTCGGTTGCGATGCTTAAAGAACTTGGTTCTTGGTTCTTAATTCTTGATAAAGTGAGCAACTGAGTCCTGGTTACTTGAAGCTGACGAGTCGTGATCTCGGTCGGAGTGGTGCCTGCGTTTTGGGCCGACATGTTAGGTGGACATACAATGTAGGTTCCATCACCTCAGGTTGCTGAGGTAATAGAACGTAGGGGCAGTTGTGGGGAAGTATTTTTATGAATGACGCCACGTGGCCAAGATAGCTCCAAGATGTTGGCTAAGGTGCCACGTGGATGAGTCATGTTTACTAAGGTGACCACGACATTGCTGAGATGTTCTGTGGTAATGTCGGAATCCCGAGATATTTAGATAAAGGACAAGAGTCCTAGATCAGAGGAGGCTCTCAGTCTGGATAAAGATAAGGCTCTTAAAGAGTTTATCCCTATCTAGCCAAGAGTCTGAGATGAGCATTGAGCTTGTGTCCTACGAAGTGAGCCTTCTAGAAGACTAAGTCACTGCTGGTTATAAAAGTGAGGCACCTTCGTGAGTCTAAGGTATATTCTTTCTTGTGAGTTGAATACTTGTGCGATATCTGTGAGAGATAAGATTACTGACTTGATCGTCGGAGAATCCCCAAGTAGACGAACCACTGTGGTATTTTCATCTTCTTATTGACAGGTGACTAGCTAAGTTCCCTATTTAATTGTGTGAAATCAACACCCATACATGTAACAGAAGAAACAAATATCTGTGTCTGGGTGGTACTAGACATTATTAATTTCATAGATACAATGACCCAACCTTAGTAAATAGGAATGACAAGACATACCATGGTCCATCAGCTGTGCAACATTATTTTGAAAACAGTCCCCAAATTAGACAACTCCCCTATCTTTGCCCCTTATTAATTGTCCATTCATGTCATGTGAGAGGATCAACACTTTCTGTAAACCATGTAGGTTAACTTGATCAGTCTCTTCATAATTGATTGCCTTAAAAAATGGCTTCATTGTATTGTCCTTGCCAAATTGGGTATACCACTGGGTGTTGGGTCAAATTAAACGACTAATCTGGAAGATGGCCCAACTGTGGTTAGAATTGGGATGCAGGTCTAGTTAAGTTCGTGCATAGTCTTAGGACATAATTAGAGGACCCATATGCACCTAAATATGCATGAATTAAAAGTGTTTATAAGCAACTAAATCATACCTTGTTGCTGACAATAATAAGAGCAAAAGCAATCATGCTACCTTATGTTTGTGAAAGAAAAACATTTAATACTTCAACGACTATAGTACTCTGTTTGTATGCATGTGGATAGCATGTGATGAACAGAAAAAATTTTCTTATTCAGAAAAAAAAAAAAAAAAAATGAAGAAATATAATAAAGTTCATATAAAACTATAATAAATTTTCTAGTAGGGTGAAGGAAAAGCAAATGCAAAGAAAGTCCTTTTCCTTGATTAGTTATTTTTCCAAACAAAAATCTTAAATTTCTTACCTAATTTTGTTACCGCTAGACACAAAAAATGTAATTTTATTAGTTTTTAATTTTATGTTTTATTTTTAATATTTTTACGATAAGGTGGTGGTAGTGATGGAAGTGAAGGGATATGATATAGTGGTAGTAGAGACCTAATGGTCGTGCAGACCAGCTTAACTCTTCACAAGACCTAAAGCGAAATTTAATTAAGTGGCTTTTATATTTAAACTTAAAATATAAATAATATTAATTAATTTTATAGTATTGTAATTATCATTTAAAACAACTTGTCTTTTCAATTTTCATGACTAAAATTTCAGATTATTTAAAAGAAAAGAAATTAAAAGTGTTAAAAGTTATCAAATAAATTAAACTTAGACCCTAATCCAAATTGGTGGAGGCCTCTTTTAAAGGGGGTTTTCTTAAAATTATATATCACATATAGTTTTGAAATTTGTGAAGTCCTTTCTAATGTGGACCTTTTTAAAAATGGATTGTGCATATGACAAATATATAACAAACAAATCGACGTTTTTATCAAATTTTTAAAACCTGTATTATGCTCTTGGGAATGGATCTTTTTTTTCTTTTTTTTTCTTATGTTGGTTTTGTGGAGGCCTTCTTTAAAATGAATCTTATGAGAAAAAATTGAATTATATTATGACTTATGATTGGTTATATTTGGAGAATTTGGGGTCTTTTTACAGTGGAGGCCGGACATGTTTGATTGGGTGGATTAAAGTATGTGATTGGAATTATTAATCTGTGGGTCCAATTATCTTATATTTGTTTTAATATTTTGATTTAGGATTATTAATCCAATAGATAATTAATCCAATAAATTTTAGGATTATGAGTAATGGGGTAGGGGTGAGATTATTAATCCAATGGATATTAATCCAATTAAATAGTGAATACTACACTAATTTAATAGGATTATTAATACTTCATTATTAGCCTTGTGAATCAAACATGACCTAAATGTATTGCCTTCCAGCCGGCCTTGTGTGGTTGTGGTCATGGTGATGGGATAGTGACGATTGTCAAAAAAACAAACTAAGAGAAGTTCTTGTTATTTAAAATTATTTTTTTTATTTTTTATTTATTTATTATTATTATTATTTTTTTTTTTTTTGTGTTGGTTTTGTGGAGGCGGCTTTCAAAATGAACCTTATGAAAAAAAAAAATTTGAATTGTATCATGACTTATGGATAAAATTTTGGGTCTTTTTACAAAGGAGGCCTAAAGCTATTGGCTTCTAGCTGGCTGTTGTGGTCCTGGTGATAAGGTAGTGATGGTTGTCAAAAACAAAGAGAAGTTCTTGTTTTTTAAAAATTGAACCTTTTTGTTTCCTGATTTCCAGAAATTTTGAACAAATATAAATCTGTAATTTTATTGAAGAAATATAGAAAATGTAAGAAAAGTCAAATTTCTTTTTGTAGTGTCTTTTTTCCTCTATTTATGGGAATCAAAAAAATGTTTAAGAAAATTAAAATAAATAAATAAAAATGTATAGAAATGAAGCTTTTGTCTAGAAAAATTAGCAATACTTGGGGAAAGCTATCAATATCACCCTGGACACAAGTCTACAAATACTTCTAAGCTGAGGTCACTAGATTTTAAATTTAAAAAATCTAACTCCACGTAAGTTTTATCAGTTTTTGGGTCTGATATTATACTGTCACCGTCATTCTTCTCTTCTACCATTGCCACACTTCAATTGCACCCAAGAGCATGACGACACAAATTGCCCTATTTCATGAGTCCGGATCCTCTCCAGCCCCTCTCTCTAGCTGTTCCTCCGGCCAACGGCTCAGATAAAGCCACGTCACCAACAAGAAAATATACGGCTCAGATTTCTTTCTTTAAAAAAAAGAAAATACACACCCACTTACACACACGCTCACAGCACACACTCTCTCGCCGGCCCTTTCTCACTGAGACACACACACTCAGCACACACTCACTCTCTCACACACACACACTCTCTCTCTCTCTCTCTATATATATATATATATATCACATTTCTAACCCAAAAAAAAAATTAAAATCGCACACTCTCTCTCTATTACATTTCTAATAAAAAATTAAAAAGTTATTTTAATCTTTTTCATAATATATATATAATTTTTAATATAAAATTTTAATTTTTATAAATTAATATCATTGAAAATATACTTTTAAAACAAGACTAATATTAAATATATTTAATAAAAATTTAAAATAAATAAAAAGTAATTACTATGTTTAGTTATGCTTTCAAAGTATTATTTTAAAAATATAAAAATTATTTTGATGAAAATAAACACATAAAAAACATATATTTTTTTAAATTCTCAAAAATAATCATATATTTTCGAAATTCTCATTGTTTTCTTCTAAACATAAATTCAATCTATGCATAGGTGTAAATCAAATATAGAATTTTTTTTATTTCCTTTAAAAAAAAGTATAGACTTGTTTGGCTAATAAAATTAAATTAAAAGTCATTATTTTCATATAATTTTTTTTTGGAATGAAGATTGTTTTTGAGAATTTTAAAAATATATGATTTTTGTGTGTTTATTTCATCAAATTAATTTTTATATTTAAAAAATAATAATTTGAAAGCATAACTAAACATCGTAATTATTTTTTATTTATTTTAAATTTTTACTAAATATATTTAATAGTAATCTCATTTTAAAGGTATATTTTCAATGATATTAATGTTATAAAATTAAATTTATATTAAAAATTATATATATATATATATTATGAAAAAGATTAAAATAACTTTTTTAATTTTTTATTAAAAATAAGAGAGAGAGAGAGAGAGAGAGAGAGAGAGAGAGAGAGAGAGAGAGAGAGGAGGGGGATGGGATGTGGCCGTGTGCCTGTAGTGAGGTGAGGGAGAGAGAGGAGTGTCAGAGAAAAGAAATAATTTAGTGTGGGTGTGTTTTGAAATTTTTTGTTTAAAGAAATAAATCTGAACCATTCATTTTTTTGTGGGGTGACGTGGCTCTATCTGAGCTGTCGCCTGGAGGAACAACCGGAGAGAGTAGCTGGAGAGGATCCGGACTCCTATTTCATACATTATTTGTAACAACTAGACACACATGTCATAATTACATTTATTTAGTTATCTGTTAATTATTAATTGTGATATATATCTTGTAATTAATTTGTGTACATCTATCTAATTTAAAAATTATCTATTATGATTTTTATTGTAGAGAAGTGGTTTGGAAATACTCTTCAGATCTTGGGGGACGCTAGTGATCCTCAGCTAGTCACCTGAAAAGAATTAACACTCCAATCGGGGGTGCCGGAATTAGCACTCTGACGGGAAGTCAGTCTCTACTCTCTGAATTACTTATATTTTAAGTTAAGTGTAATGGTTCTCACCTACCTTTCTCTGACTGATGGTCCCGTATTTATAGTGTTCTCTTTGGGCCTTAGGGTCAGGCCCATCCTTGATCCTTTTTATGTACTTCTACTCGGCCTTTGTTCTATTGGCTAGAGTGCCAGTTATTTTATTCGGCTCTTCGATTGATTAGGATAAATGCTAAATAGATGTTACGTTTCGGACTGGACGGGTCCATTCGTCCCTATTGATCCAATTAAATTTGGCTCCCACAATTGCCCCCCAAACACCCCATTATCATCAGTTAGTCGGCATGTTTGGCTTCTAGCCTGGGAAGTCAAAAATTCAGCGGTTAACCCTCTTCCCAATGCGTGTCAGAACGCATACACGTTTTTTGGTCATTGCAACGCTTTCCCGCCCCTTCGTACACTGCCTCCATTTAATGCGATTTGAAATTGTCTCTTCAAATGTATGTTTTGAATACTAAAAGATATCTGGGTTGCCTTCTAGTGCAACTCCTTCACTTTGCGACTCCTGCAACTCCTTGTTTCTCGTCTTTTCCTTCGTCTCCTGTAAGTTTTCTTCTCCTTCATTTTTGATCTCACTTCCTTGTTTGCTTTTAGTTTTCCATAGTCCTTGGGTTGGCCAAAATGGCAAAACATCTGAAGGAGCTTCTTTCAGCGGATCGAATCTCTGGCTTTCGACGCCATTTTTTCATCCCCGATGACGTCCATCTGTCACTTTTGGCAGACAACACTACTGATATGGAGAGGGAAGATGAGAGCACAATCGTCTTTCCTCTCCTATCAATTGCTGAGGGCGGAGTCCACTTTCCTCTTCACCCATTTTTGAGGGCCGTTCTTCGATACTGGGGTCTAATCCCTTCGCAGCCCAACGTGAATTTCTTTTGCATCATAATGGGAATTGTAGAGATAAATCGGCGTCTTAGGATTAATTCAGGTATACCCGCCATTCGGCACTGTTATGTCCTAGCCAAATCTACCGGCCGGCTAGGACGCTACTTTCTTAGAGCCAAGGATACTGATCATCACTTAGTGACTATGCTTGCCAGCTCTAGCAAGCGTGTCGATTATGTGATGGTCGTCGTCCGTGGCAATTGGAAATTCGGTGAAGGTGAAGATCGCCTAGACCCTGTTCCAAGGCGAAAAGGTGAACCAGGTGGCCGATTAGATCACTTGTTTATGTTATTTCCATATCCGTGTTCAACACTATACACATCTAATCGTTTTGTTTGTGCAGGCAGCGACTTGAAGAGAGTGTTAGTTTCAGAAGACGACGTTGTGCTTGCAGAAATTAAGACCGTGCTACAGTTCGTCGGCTGTCCAAACCTTCAAAAACAAGGGAGGGCGGCCCACATTCTCCTGCGGTACGAGCCGACTTATACTATATTCTCGGTGGCAGACAATATTCCGATCGCGCGAAGCGACAACCATCTTACAGCTTTCATCTTCCTTAGCTTCAAAAACTTGAGGCAGATCGGTTTAAAAACATCTGATTTTGAACACTTAGAAGAATAAGCGGCGGAACCAATCGTCGAGGACCCGAATAAGTTGGCAGGGGAGTATGATGAAGCTATTAACTCGGCCTTTGAGGAAGCTGGACTGAACTCGTCCGACCCTCCGTCCACATCAGGCTGAGGGGACGTCTTTGAAGATATTTTTACAAATTTGGGAGACCTTCCCGGCGTTTATTCTGAGGGTATGGCTGGGGAAAGTTTCACGCAGATGGCGCGAAAGAGAAATGCCGAATGCCTGGCCGCTCGACGAAAAGCCGAGGCCATCCGTTCTGTACCTGCCCCGACTGAATCTTCTGAACCCATTATTGTAGAGGAAATGGCTCATATTGACATGGCTGAGACGAAAAAGGCAGCCGATCGGCTGGATCCAGAAGAACAGCCGATTTCAGAAGATCAGGGAGAGAAACGTGCCGCCGAGAGCGAGGCCGGCTCTGAGGAGAACCCTGTTGATAAACGGCCACGTTTGGAGGAGTCGGATGTGGTTGTTCCTTTCGTTGTTCAACCAAAGATAAAAAAACACGTCGATCTCCTCTGAAGCATCGGCCTTGAAGGATCCCACTGTGGTGTTGAGCTTGGCTGCCTCGGTCTCGTTGTCAGCTGACAAGGCAACCTTTCGGGCAGAGCCGGATTTGGTAGCAATAGCGTTAGCTATCCAGTCGGGCCTCCTGGTATGTGACTTCATCCTAACTCCTTGTTTTGGTTTTGTTTGCATATGGTATTTCTTGGTATCTGACGATCCCAACTTGTTTTGCAGACGGTCGGAAGGATCGCTGAATTAGGCCGCCGCCAGCATGATGCCGTTGGAATGATTGGCCGTTTGTAGTCGGAAGTCGACGGTCAAAGGAGCAGGGCCGAGTTTGAGGCGATAAGAGCCACAATGGAGAGTGCGCGGGCCGAAGCCGAGAAGGAAAGGGTGCGGACTGCTGACCAGCTCAGATCGGACGCCAAGGAAAGGGCAAACGCGAGTGAGGAATCACTCAAGTTAGCCAAGGAGGCACTTACCAAGCTGGAGGCCGAATTGGCAGAGTTGAAGGCGGTGAAGAAAAAAGCCGACTCCGAGGCTTCCGGAGCATTCGAGGCTGGGAAGAGCGCTGCTCTAGAAAACTATGTAGAAGAGGCCCCCAAATTCGAGAATCGGGGATTCAAACATGGCTGGCTCAAAGCCCTTGCTGCCGCTGGAGTGACATTGGACATGTCGATTCCATACGAGCTAGTGGACGTTGAGCCGTTAGAGTCTGATCCCGAGGATTGATTTTGGGGATCAAATTATTTTTGTTAGGTATTTTTAATTTCAATGTATGTTCTTTGTTAGTTGATTTTCATCTTTTTTTGGATTTTCATGTATAAAATGTTCACTATTAGCGCCCAATTTATGAATGAAAATTTTCTATGCTCTCAAGTTATTGCTTGTATTGTTTGTCGTATGAGTACATAATTAAAAGAATCAGCAGTTAGAACAAAATATCACGACTACGTGAGACGACAAACTTAATAGCCGATTAAATTAATGAATTTGATTTAATCATAAATAAAATGAATTCATGAGATGCCAATAGGCCAGCTCATAAGGCAGCTTGACGAATCTGTCTTTATCTAGTTCATGAACAAGAACGCTGAATAACGGAGGTTCGTGAACTAGAACGAAATGAGTATAAAACGCCGAATAAAATGAACTTATGAATATTGTACTGATGAATTGATTCGTGGAATGGTTGGGGCACTCAAGCCGACCAGATTGATGGATCTGTCCTTGCCCCAGCTGGTTCATGAACATAGAACACCGAATAAGATGAATTTATGAATATTGTACTGATGAATCCATTCGTGGAACGGCTGGGGCACTCAAGCTGATAAGATTGATGAATCTGCCCTTGGCCCAGCTGGTTCATGAATATAGAACGCCGAATAACAAAGGTTGATGGGACGGTTGGGGCATGTGACTCAATCGATGCCAGGCTGTTGAGGTTTCGATATTAATGAGATTGCCTCGGAGATGCTGCCCTCGTAGGGAATAAATTGGAGTGTACTTCGTGAATGAAGGTCCTATTTATATGCTCAGTCAGCAACTCAGTCCAGCTCTTTGAGGAAGGTTAAACAAGTGCGAATGTCGAATAGACTTTTCTTCAATAGCAGAGGGGAAGCGAGGACGCTAACTGAGCTGGGAGGAGATATGAGTCGAAGTAGTGAACCTTCGCGCACGGGAAGTAGGACTTTGAGGGAGCAGGAGAGACACCAATCTCCTCATCGTCGAAGTAGGTCGCCCAGGAGAGACAAGCAGCCACATGGCAAATCTCCTCAACCCTGTTCTGGAAGGGAATCCGACGCGACTCCGCACCTATTGAGTTTTGCGGACTTCGTGGGGAATAGACCAATGACAGAAGCGGATTCGATCGATCGAGATCCAAATGTGACAGTCGAGTTCGCTCGACAGATTTTTCCACACCGAAGTCTAGCAGTCAATGGTGGGTCTGCAGGACTTTGAAGTGTTTCGTGAAGGCGTTCACGGGGCGGTGAAGGGGCTGTACACCACTTATGAAATCGGCATGCGTCTCTACGCCGCTCGGCGCGATATAGAGCAGAGAGATAAACGCATTCGGAAGTTAGAAGCTCGCGCAGAGAAGGCCGAGTGTGAGCTATGGAAAATCAAGTCTGCCGAGTCTCAATCAGCCAGCCATCCCAACCCGATTGTGGAAGAGAGGGTGACTCAAAGGCTGATTAGTGATGCTATTGCCGATCGAAACACGGCTAGCATGTTCGCGATTGAGACTGCGAGGGCCGCGACCTATGAAAAAGGCTTTCATGACAGCTGAAAGGTTGGAATTCAAAAGACCAAGGAAAAACTTGCCGAAAAAGTTTGCCGATGTGAAAATCGTGGGTTTAGGTACGACTGGATCAAGGCACTTCAGGAAGTTGAGGCTCTTCAGGCAGCAGGTGTAAATTCTGCGTTGCCGTTGTACCAACAGAATGATTTCCCCTTTTCCGCTTTTGAAGTTAAAAAGAGTGACGATGAGGGAGCCACCGGATAAAAATATTCATTGTAATACTCAAACGCAGATTGCGTTCAAAACTCTGTAATCATTGGCTGATCGAATAAAATGTTTTATTTTCAATGTTTGTGTTTCGTTTTATATTCGACACACACGTGTTTGCATGTCTCACTATATAAATGTTTGAATAAATGTATTTTAAATGCTTTAATGTGTAAACGGTTTTTGCCGGCTCGACATAACAAAGCATTCTTCATATAACATCTATTCGGCATACACGTGTTACGCACGGCCCTGGCTCCCAATTTGGAGACAAACATTGCCAACCGTGATACCCACGAAGGGCGCTCTGAATCCAGAGGCTTTTTCAGCCCAAAGGCGCCATGCGCCAATTGGGGCTTCGAATCCGGAGTCTTTATTCGGCCAATCATGATATCCACGAAGAGTGCTCCGAATCCGGAGGCTTTTTCGGCCCAAAGGCGTCAGGTGCCAATGGGGCTCCGATTTCGGAGGCTTTATCGGCCCAAACGCGTCATGCACCGATGGGGCTTTGAATCCGGAGACTTTATTTGGCCAATCGTCATATCTACGAAGGGCGCTTCGCATTCGGAGGCTTTTTCGGCCCAAAGGCATCATGCGCCGATGGGACTCCGAATCCGGAGACTTTATTTGGCCAATTGTGATATCCACGAAGGGCGCTCCGAATCCGGAGGCTTTTTTCGGCCCAAAGACGTCATGCACCGATGGGGCTCCGAATTTAGAGTCTTTATTTGGCCAATCGTGATATCCACGACGGGCGCTTCGAATCCGGAGGCTTTTTCGGCCCAAAGGCATCATGCGCCGATGGGGCTCCGAAGTCGGAGACTTTATTTGGCCAATCGTGATATCCACGAAGGGCGCACCGAATTCGGAGGCTTTTTTCGACCCAAAGATGTCATGCACTGATGGGGCTCCGAATCCGGAGTCTTTATTTGGCCAATCGTGATATCCACAAAGGGCGCTCCGAATCCGGAGGCTTTTTCGACCCGAAGGCGACATGCGCCGATGGGGCTCCGAATCTGGAGACTTTATTTGGCCAATCGTGATATCCACGAAGGGCACTCCGAATCCGAAGGCTTTTATCAGAAATCTTTTGAACTGGATTGCACAACGAGTAAACAGGAATCTTTGCATTACAAAAGTGGAATGTGTACATGGTGAGCCATTCAAAACTAATATCATTCCCCACAGGTCGGGTTTAATGATAGAATTTGCACAAGTGCGTTGAATTCTAAGGCCGTGGCAGACTCCTTCCAGACATGTCTTTGAGCCGATATGCCCCTACTCCTGTGATCGAATCAATCTGATAGGGGCTATCCCAATTTGGACCCAATTTTCCATCCGCCGGTTTCTTGGCAGCTGGAAGTACCTTCTTCAGACCAACTCTCCTGGTGTGTAGCGGCGCAGCTTAACACGTTGATTATATGACTTGGCAAGCTACTGCTGGTACCGCACAATGTACGCAAGGGCACGGTCTCTTCGTTCTTCGATCAGAATCAAATCCAAAGCCAGCATCATGTCGTTTCGGCCCATATCAAAAACTTGCGATTTCAGGGTTGGGTGGCCGATCTCTAGGGGTATGATCGCCTAGGTTCCAAAGCATAGAGCAAACGGTGTTTCTCCAGTGGATCGCCTCGGCGTAGTTTGATGAGCCCACAATACACTCGGTAATTCTTCGACCCATTTGCCTTTAGCTTTCTCTAGCCTCTTCTTGATGCCGTCCAAGATGGATTTGTTAGAGGCTTTGGCTTGACCATTGATTTGTGGGTAGGCTGGCGTAGAAAAGTAAGGCCAGATACCATACTTGCTGCACAGCTCTCGGTAGACGCCACAATCAAACTTGGTGCCGTTGTCTGAAATAAGAGCTCTTGGAATGCCGAATCGTGTTATGATATTTCTCCATACAAAGCGCTTAACATCAGCATCTCGAATGTGCGTTAATGCCTCTGCTTCGACCCATTTTGTGAAGTAATCCCTCGGCAATGGTCCTACGATATCAAGTCCCCACTGGGCGAATGGCCAGGGACTGGTAATGGAGCTTAACTCTTCAGCAGACAGATGGGTTAACGGGGAGAACTTCTGGCACTGTTCACATTTCTTCACATGGCATTCGGCATCAGCTCTCATTGTCGGCCAGTAATACCCCTGTGTTATAGCTCGATGGGCCAAAGAGCGCCCGCCAGAATGGGCACCACAACTGCCTTCATGTATTTCAGTCAGAAGTTCTTCGACTTTGTTCGGGTGTACACATTCCAGGTATGGACCAGAAAGGGATTTTTTTATAAAGCTTTCCTGGCGGATTTAGATAGTATCGCAGGGCTTTGTTTCGTAGCTTGTGCGCTTCTTTTTTGTCCGCTGGGAGATGTTCGGAAGACAGGAATGCAGCAATGGGGTCCATCCAACTCGGTCCTGACTCTATGACATTGACCTGGATTTCCTCCGAAGGGCCAATGCTCGGCTCCGGGATGAAACTTACTTCGATGGTCCGTTTAATCTCTGAGTTAATGGCGGAGGCTAGGCAAGCTAGGGCGTCTTCATGTGTGTTCTGGTCACATGTTATCTGATTCAATTCATGATTGTCAAATTTGGCTAGCAAGGCGCTAGCCGATTTCATGTAAGCCGCCAAACGGTCATTTTTGGCTGCATACTCCCCCTTTAGCTGATTGATCACCAATTTTGAATCGCAAAATACCAGGAAACGCCAAGCACCTAGAAGGTGTGCATTCCTCAAACCAGCCAGAAGGGCTTCGTATTCGGTCTCGTTATTTGATGCTTCGAAGTCGAGTTTGACGGCCTGCTCAATTATTGCGCCGTCGGGAGCCATGATTACTACTCCGGCTCCGCTGCCCCGTTGATTGGATGATCCATCATAGTACATCTGCCAAATGTCCCCAACATAAATTCTCCAGTTTGGCTTAGGTCGAACTTCATCAGACTTGAAGTCGGCAAGACCCCCAGCGAATTCGGCCACAAAGTCAGCAAGCACCTGTCCCTTGATTGAGGTTCTAGGAAGAAACTGAATATCGTACTGGCCGAGTTCAAGAACCCACTTTGAAACGCGTCCTGATGCTTCCGCATTGCGTAGTACTGATCGGAGGGGGTAATCTGTTAGCACCCCGATGCTATGCCCCTGAGAGTAATGCATCAGTTTTCTTGCCGCCATGACTAAGGCGAGGATGAGTTTTTCCAGCGAAAGGTAGCGTGTTTCGGCGTCGACCATTGCCTTGCTCACATAATATACTGGCCATTGCTCCCCCAGCTCTTCCTTTATCAGTACGGTGCTGACGGCCCGGTCGGAAACTACCAGATACAAAATGAGCGGGTCACCTGCCGAATGTGTTGTCAAGAGTGGAACTGATCGGAGGTAGGTTTTGAGGCCGTTGAAAGCGGCTTCGCACTCGGCGGACCATTCAAAAGCCTTGACCTGCCGTAGTGTATGAAAGAATTGTCGGCAGCGGTCCGTGGAACGACTGATGAACTTGTTAAGTGCGGCGGCCATCCCCATTAACTTCTGAACCTCCTTGACCGATCGAGGGGAGCCGAGTTCCAAGATTGCTGTGATTTGCCTTGGATTGGCTTCGATTCCTCGGTGGTTGACAATGTAACCCAAGAATTTTCCAAAGCTGATCCCAAACGCACAATTGGAAGCGTTCAGCTTCATTCCATATTTGTGTAGAATGCCGAATGTCTCCTCCAGATCGGCTATATGATTCTGCTCTTCCTTGGATTTGACCACCATGTCGTCAATGTACACTTCCATAGTGTGGCTGAGTTGCTCCTTGAACATGGTGGTGACTAGTCTCTGGTAAATTGCCCCTGCATTCTTTAGCCTAAAAGGCATAACCTTATAGCAATAGGTTCCTCTTAGGGTGAGGAATGCAGTTTTGTCTTGGTCCTTTGGATGCATGGCAATTTGATGGTAGCCTCTGTAGGCATCGAGGAAGCTCATACGCTGATGACGTGCTGTAGCATCTACTAGTTGGTCTATCCTAGGGAGAGGAAAACAATCTTTGGGGCAGGCTTTGTTTAGGTCCGTGAAATCAACGCAAATTCGCTAGGTCCCATTTTTCTTCTTCACAACCACAGTATTAGAGAGCCATGTAGGGTAAGTCACTTCCCTGATTGCCCAGGCGTCAAGCAACCGGTCAACCTCTTCAACAACTGCGGCAGTGTGCTCTGCGGCTGATCACCGGCTTTTCTGAATGATCGGCTTGCATGTACGCTCAACAATTTAAACGGTGCTGCGAAACAGACGGATCTACACCCGGCATCTCATATGGAGTCCACGCAAATACATCAAGGTTGCCGAGCAGGAAGGAAATTAGCTGTTGTCTGTCGGCTTGATTAAGGGAGGCGTCGACCATGAAGAACCTGTCTGGGTTGCCATTGATTTCAACTCGATCTAGGTCTTTCGTGGCCTTTTCATTTGGGAGCCGCCCAACATCGTCGAGGCTTTCCCGATCTGTTACCTCAATAGAGTTCACTTGTAACTCCTTTTGTGTCTTTTGAGCAAGGAGATAACATGCTTGTGCCGATTTCTGAGAGCCACGGATTTGCTCAATGCCGCGTTCTGTCGGGAAGCGTAGCAGCTAATGATAGGTGTTTGGCACGGCCTGCATAACATGCAACCCAGATCGCCCCATGATGAGATTGTACGGCGATGGCAGCTTGACGACCAAGAATTCCACATCCACTGTTCAGGAGCCCACTCGAACGGGTAGTGTGATTTTCCCCAACGGGTACTCTAGATTGGCATTGAAGCCGAATAGTAGATAAGGGGCCGGAAAGAGATCCGATTCAGAGAAGCCGAGTTTGGTGAATGTCTTGTAGTACATAACCTCTGATGTGCTCTCCGGATCAATGAGTACGCGCTCAACTGTGAATCGGTTTACGCGTAACTCAATTACCAAGGGATCGATGTGAGGAAGTGTCACTCTGGACAAATCTAAATCATCAAAAGCAATGCTCGCAGCTTCATGGGGCCGTTTAGCCGGAGTGAGTTGACTTTGAGGGTCGGGATTTGACTGAATCGTATGCACCGCGGATGACATTGGCAAGCTGTATATCATGTGGATCACGCTGAGTGGAGGGAAATCCTGTCTTAAGGCTAGTGCTTTGGTTGAGTTGCCTTTTCAGATGTACTATTGTAGCCGACCATCTTGTACCAAATCCTCTAAGTGATCCTTCAATGCATAACAACTCTCAGTATCATGGCCATGGTCCTTGTGATACTCACACCGTCTATCCCGCCTTCTCGTGTCGGGAGGTCCCACCATTTTGGACGGCCATTTGAAGAACGGAAGGTGTTGGACTTTGGACATAACCGCGCTGATCGGCTCTGTCAACTCCGTATATTTCTTGTCGGCGCGCCTCGTGCGCCTGCTATCAACTTGCAGTTGTTCATTTGCTCAGTGGGAGCATTGGTCGCTTGATCGGCGGGAATCCCGTCTCTTGTCTCGTTTAGCCCGATGCCGTGGCTCGGGGCTCTGAGGTGGTACATAATTTATTGGCTGAGCAATTTCAGAAGGGGCCGGCTTGTTGGCCACGTTTCCGGCTTTAACTTACAAGGCGTCATCTTCCACTTTGCAGTACTCCTCAACTTTCTTCATCAACGACCAGATTGTTTTGGGGGGTCTTCTAGTCAAGGAATTGCGGAGAGCACTGTCAGGATGCAAACCCATTTTGAAGGCGGTGATGGCCATAGAGTCGTTGCAGGTGTCATTGACAAGATTAAAGCACTCCCAATAGCGCGCTGAATACGCTCTTAGTGTTTCTCCTGGCTAGATCTGCATTGCCTAGAGGGAGTCGGCTTGTTTTGGCTGGACCTCGTTGGTGATGAATCTGGCCCTGAAGGATTTCTGTAATTGATGGAAGCTTTTGATCGAAGCCAGCTCCAGTTTATAATACCACCTGACAGCCAATGGTCCCAAACTGCTGGGAAATATTCGGCACATGAGGGCCTCGTCGTCTGCATGCAATGTCATGGCTTGCTTGTAGTGACGGATGTGATCGGTGGACTCTGATTTTCCATCATAGAGAGTGAACGACGGAGCTTTGAACTTTTTGGGCAGAACCGCCCTTGTGATCCGTCACACAAAGGGATTATGCTCGTCTTGCTCATCTGAACTGTTTCTTCTGCGTTTATGCCTTATAGGTGGACTTTCTTCAGAAGAACTGGAAGTCTCGGGTCATCCCTTCTTCTTGGGCTCCGGGGATAATAAGTCGAAGTCGCTATCAGTGTCTTGTTGTCGGGCTCGAGGTCGTCGACCACCTGCCCTCGGAGGTCGTTCCAGATCTTGGTGTACAGCTTGTTTAGACTTTGCCACTTCCAAGGCCAAGTCCTGACGGAGACGTTCGTTCTCAGCGATCATGTTCTCCAACCTCTGTTCGTTTTGCTTCGCTTGTTCCATGATCGCTTGCATTGCCTCATGCTCTGAAGTCAAGGGTGAGACGAAGTTCAAAGCGCGTCTTGCGGGGATAGTCTCCGGTCCAAGCATGTTTGCTGGAGTGAGGTCGTCTCTCTGAGTGGTTTCATCAGTGGCTATCGGAGGGTCTTCCGTTACGCCCGCCATGGATGTATTTGAGTATTCCCACAGACGACACCAATTGTGGAGAAGTGGTTTGGAAATACTCTTCAGATCCTAGGGGACGCTAGTGATCCTCAGCTAGTCACCTGAAAAAGAATTAACACTCCGGTCGGGGGTACCGGAATTAGCACTCCGACGGGCAAGTCAGTCTCTACTCTCTGAATTACTTGTATTTTCAATTAAGTGTAATGGTTCTCACCTACCTTTTTCTGACTGATGGTCCCGTATTTATAGTGTTCTCTTTGGGCCTTAGGGCCAGCCCCATCCTTGATCCTTTTTATGTACTTTTACTCGGCCTTTGTTCTATTGGCTGGAGTGCCGGTTATTTTATTTGGCTTTTCGATTGACTAGAATAAATGCTAAATAGATGTTACATTTCGGACCGGACGTGTCCATTTGTCCCTATTGATCCAATTAAATTCGACTCCCACATTTTTTTAGAATTCGAAATTTACGGCTTAAATGATTTCAGAAACTGAAATTAGCAACATAAATAGACTAATTAAAATTTTTAAAACCATTTAGCAAGTTTGATTAAATATTGTTTCAGTTAGATTGATTAAATTGTGTTTAATTAGCCTAATATTCTAATTAATGTATTAAACCATCCTGCCTATATATATATATATATATATATATGTGATATAAGCTCATTCTTGAGCTCATCTTCTTCACTTTTAAGTGCACAAATCTGAGAATTCATTTTAGAGAGAGAGAGAGAGAGAGAGAGAGAGAGAGAGAGAACTTTCATCTAGCGAGAGAAAGTGCAGAAATTGAAGAAGAACTTGGAGAATTAGCTAGAGTTTGAAATGCCCTGAAATAAATGACAATTACTCATATAATACATTAGTTAAATAATAACACATGATGAAATAATTATCTTCCATTAATCCTAATTACTTACACAAAAGCGTAATATATGTAGGTATACATTCACAAGCCTAACCCTGAATCTATAGCATATGTTACATGATAAGGAAATAAAATGAAAGTTGAACAAATAAGGAATGTCCTAAAGTCTTACAACATATGTCAAATCCAATACAGTTAAAGCCCTAGGCTTATACAAAATAAATACAACAAAACAACCAAAATGAAGCTCTTGCTTCTAAGTCCTCCTAAGCTATTACCTTGGAGGAGGCATATCATCAGCACCTGAAAATGATTTTTCGACATATGGTGAGCCAAAGCCCAGAAGAAATAATCCAACACAAATATATAAATCTTGACAAAGATATAAGGTGATATGCATATGCAATGCTGGTGCCAAAATATTTTATATCACTTTCCCAAAACCATGCCATGCTAAACTTATGACAATTATGAAATCATTTCCTTTACAATAGAAAATAGAGTAGTGAATCACAATCTCCAGGAATGTCAAAACAAATGCAACCTTTCACGGAAATTCCGTCCATAGGAAACCGGAGACCGGCACCCATGTAAACGTAGGCTAGACAAGCACTACTATTTCCATTTTACAAAAATTTCATCCGCGGGGTCAGTATCCATGTATACATGCAATTTTTAGGACTTTCACTATAGACACTCAAACAAACTTATTTCAAAGAGACAACACATACTTTCCAGATTCACCCATTTTCTCAAAACGATAAACATTTCTAATATATAAATATGAAATCAACAATGATAGGTGGCCCAAAAAATCATGGCTCGAATGGCTCGAAACACCCAAAACGACGTCGTTTTGAATATAAAATGACGTCGTTTTGACACATTTGAGCCATTCGAGCCACAAAAATTCGGGCCACCAAAGATTTTCCATATGAAATAATGCTCGATACAAATGGATAAGATAATAGCTTCAATTCTCCTAATTCTCATGCAATTTCTACAACATTCATAACTATCCTCCTCCGACAGCCCAAAATAGATATTTCTAAACAGATAAATAATTTTCAATAAAAATAAACTTTTCAAATTTCAAGATGTGAGTGATAATACATATCTAACTCCACAATCCTCATCAATATCAACCCAATTCCACATTTCCAACATCAATTTCATTTATCCTTTCGAAATCAACATTTGATATATTTAGTGTAAAGCCCCCATTTCTTTATAAACCAATTTCAAAAGTAAAAATTCACTAATTCATCTTAACTCAACAATAAATACATTCTCTTAATCATTTCCAACAAAACATTTGAAAACCCTTCTTTTGAAATCAAGCCAAAGCTTAGGTTTGTCCAAAACTTCTCCAAATCAGAATGTTGTTTTATAAAAACAAATATCTAAGTTAAAAATCATAAGAAATTGCAGAGAATCCCTACCTCAAGCTTAGAATATGAGAGAAAGAATGAAGGAACCTCAACAATGCCCAAACCAAACTATGTTAGGATCAAAATGAATCCCACCATGTATTCTATATTTTTAACAAAGGGACAGGATAAAGAACTCAATGGATCTAGGTGTATTTGTAGAGAGAAGTAGAATTTCAGAGAGAAAGGGTGTAGATCTAGGGTTTTTAGAATGTTTATAGAGAAAGAGAAATGAAAAAGTGACTCAAAAGTGACTTTTTACGAATTGATATACACGCAGATCGCTTGAGCACAAAAAGTGGTGCTCGAGCGACCGGACACAAAAAGTTGAACCGCTCGAGCGCAAGAAGCTTCGCTCAAGCGAAGAATACTGTAGCTCGACTTTTTTGCGCCCCCTTTCGGAAGCTCGGAAGAAAGCCCTATAGTTCGGACTCCTGTGGTCCTGAATCTAATCTCACAAGTGCAATGTGAAAATTAATAAGCACCAAAGAGTCCAAATCCGGCAAATCGTTTGGAAAATTGATTTTTGGATCGAAAATGCCAAAATTGGACTGCTTTTCCAAATATAGAGTCACCACCTAAATATTTTGTTTTGGGAAAATTTTAGAAACCCATGACTCGTCATCACCAAAGTTGCCTTGGCTTGGAAACTTAGGTACGAGAGGGGAAGGTCATGAATTGAGCACCCCCGCTCGCCCGATCAAAGATCGGTCTCTACTAATCATGATATGATTTTTATCAACATTATGTGTTCTTATTCCGGTTATTAGGCTAGGTTTACTATGTGATGCGCACAAGCAAGTATAAACTAGTTTGCCTGAATTAGAACAACTGAATTTCATGTTTGTTTGCGAAAAGGGGTTTGAATTTGCCATCTCAAGTGGGCTTAAAGTTTACGAATTTGCCACTAGACATAGTGTACTTAAAACGTACATTCGTTGAATCGTTCCAATTCAAACAATAAGCCTTCATCCACAGGCATTCAAGCAGTTTAACACTTAAGCACTTAGCCTCATGGTAAGCATGCTAGACATGGCAACATTCACACACATGCAAGTATGCTAAAGCACTAAAAACTCACCCAGTACTCCAAGCTAAAAAGATATGAGTTAGAAAAAAAAAAAAAGCAAGATTCCTAACTATACAAAATGACTAATGCAACACATACAAAGAATGTAATTAATAGGCTCAGCTACTAAGCATGGCATATGAGGCAATTTAAATAGCATGTGGTTAAACACGTATTCAAAGAATGTATTGAAACAACAATACAATTTGAATGATGCACCGAGCCTCGGTGCATGCAATACATGATGAATGGATACAAGCATAAGGTATGCTAATTGAAACGTGTCCCTAATCTAATCATCATAAGCGGATAAATAAAAGGGAGAAAGATGTGGAATTGTGTAACACGTCCGCGGGGGGACCTCGCTACAGTTCGGACTCTCGACTTTGTTGCGGTTCTAAATCTGAACCAAAGAGTCCACCTCTGGCAAATTGTTTTGAAGAAAAACAGATTTTTGAAAAAGTAGTGCCAAACATGGACTGCTTTGCCAGATTACAGAGTCGCCACCTAAATATTTTTTAATGGGGGAATTTAGGAAACCTTGACTCGGTGCCGAAGGCCACGTGTCCGTCATCACCAAAGTGACTTGGCTCGGGAGCTTGGGTACGATCGGGGAAGGTCAGCTATGAGCACCCCCTTTCGCCCGGTTCGAAGACCGGCCTCTACTAACCGTGATATCCTTTTTTGAAAACATTACATGCTCTTATTCCAATTATTAGCCTAGAATTACTATGTTATGTGCGCAGCAAACAAGTATAGACTAGATCGCCTAATTTGGAAATAAGCATTGCATATCCGTTTGTTTTGAAAATGCTTTCGAATTTGCTACTCGCAAGTAGGCTAAAAAAAACGGATTTCAATGAGTTTGTTCCAACTCAAACAATCCAACCTTCACCCATAGGCATTCAAACAGTTCATCTCATGTAAGCATTTAGCTGCATGGTAAGCATACTGTCATGTTAACATTCACACGCATGCGATATGCTAAAGCATAAATACTTACATCGTACTCCGTGCCAAAACAATAACCCGGTTAGCAAACATGCATGACCTAGTTCATGTTAAGTGGCTAATGCATCGCATACAGGGATGTAATCTAGACAGGCTCGGCTACCCTAAGCATGGCACATGAAATGCAACAACTATCACGTATTCAATTTTGGAATTGAAATACAATGCAGTTTGCATGATGTGTCGAGCCCGATGCATGTAAACAAATGCATGAATGCACGCATGCATTGCATAAGGTATGCTAAAATAAGTATGCCCTAATACTAACCATAAAAAGCAGGTAAGTAAAAGGGAGAGAAAGAAGTGGGGATTGGAAGACATGCACCCACTCACACACACTTATTACATTTTTGCCCCGCTCGGAGGGACCAAATAAATATTACAGTCCGAATAATAAATAAATTAAATAAATTATTACACAATTCTAATTATTAAAATCAAAGCAAATAAATAAATAAATGCAATGGGGCCTCAGCCCTGCCTTGGGATGTACGAGTGATGCGTGCTCGATCCGTCTTGCCCGGAAAACCCGTGTCATGGCACTGTTGCTTCTGCTTTTACTGTCCTGCCTCTCCAAAAATTCCCAAAGTTCTGGGATACCTTCCAAATGGTCTGAAGTACCCTACCGGCTGGAAGGATGGTCATCGGCTATTTGAGTTGTCCACCGGCTGCATATGGAGTTTATCAGCACAAAAACAGTGCCGATCGGCACAACAAACTGCCGGCCGGCAGAAAGTCCCTGCAGCAGACAGATTGACAGCAGCAGCAAGACAGCAATGCATGGCATGGGTTTTGGGGGACATGTAAGCATGGTCATTGCCTCCTATCATGCTTGGGGACTCAAGGAGGTAAGACTCTTGGTTCTTGGGCCACCAATGGTGCATTTCAATGCATGATAGCCCAAAGAACCAAGGTTGCATTTTGATGTAAATGCATGCAATACAAGCAAATGAAATCCAAAGCCTTATCATGTGTTGGTCCAAGGCCTTGGTGACCAAGAATTGAGGTGAGTTGCACCACTTGGAGTGTGAACTCCTCTCAATTCTTATGCTTAGTTTGACAACCCCAAACCAAGCCATGAGATGCATGTATGCAACATGGTTCAATAATGCAACAATGATGCAAGGATGCAAGGCATACCAAGTGTCATGCAACTAACACAATAGGCATGCAAAATGCTAGAGCATGCAAGGCACAAGTGGCATGTGGACATGGACCAATCAAGCCTAGAACTAGCATGTACTCAAGGCTTCATCAATCAAACATGCAACAATCATTATGTAAGCATGCAATGGTGGACTCAAGTCAAATGGGGCAGCCCTTAAACTAGCCCAAAAACAGTGGCAAGAGTGACCAATGAGCATGCTAATATGCAAACCAAATAAGGCCAAGTCTAAGGCACCAAAGGGAGCACACCTTACTACCATTAACAAGACCAAACATGGCATACACCAAGCACGCAAAAACAGATTTCTAGCATGCGAAGAGACACCCAAATCCCCTCACATGGCACCCCAAAATGCATTAATCATGGAAGCATACACAAGGCCCATTCTTAGGCATAAAAGGACACACCTTTAAAG
>JAPPVO010001016.1:0-35193 GCA_030407325.1 Camellia japonica | reverse complement strand
ACGATTATTTTAAGTAGGGTCAATAAAACTTGGGGGATTTGGTGATAGCTTCACTGTCAAATTTATCTTTCAAAAGGATAAGAATTATATAGATACTTTCAAAACGCCTTAATATTTTAAAACTTGTTTATTTTACTATATTACTCTCGTATCTATCAGATCTCCTATTAAGCCATTCTCACAGTGTATTTCAAAGTAAAATTTTATTTTGAATCATAGTAAACTTTACTCTGATTCAAAGTAAAATTTTACTCTGAAAGTATATTTTTACTATGATTTAAGGAGAGTATTCACTTTAAATCATACTAAATGTCATGTATTAATAACTTTGCAGGTTTGGTTGCTGAGAAAAACACAGAAACATAATAAGAAAACCAAATATAGTCTTATCTTCACTGTTGCTTTGATATTTAAATGATCAATTTTTCAACTTTTCCCTCATTCCCTTGGGAACCAAACATAAAATAACATCAAAGTCAATAATCAACAAACACAAACAACACTTTGAAACATATATATATATATTCACATGCAACTGATACACATGTAGATAGAGGAATATATATACACACATATATATGTAGTATAGAATCAGATCTCCAAATCTCCTTCTCAAAACCTTATAAACATCAATGAAATAAGATTTAAGATTGGAATTTCAACAATTAGACAAATATAAGACCTTGATAAAACACACCTTCCGAATCTCCTTATCCGAAGAGAGAGATCGGCGATGGCAAGATCTGCGAATTGAGATTCCTAACACACATATATATATATACACATATGTATCTATAGATCCAAATTTCTGTTGTGCACTTCACGATCCGATCGAAAACCTCCGATTAGTTGTTGGAAATGGAAGAAGAAGAGGCGCAATGACGGATTTGGCTTTAGCGGTGGTGAAGGAGGAGATCGCAAATCTTGGTGACAACAGAGAAGAGAATTTCGATAAAGAGGGTGAGGAATCTCAATTCGCAGAGAGGGACATGGAGAGGCTTTAAAGGGCCGAGGGAAAGGGATGGTGGTTGCGGCGGATAAAAAGAGAGAGGTGGAGACGAAGGAAGAGAGAAAGTAATATAGAAGGAGATGGGGGAAGATTTGATTGAGGATATAATAATTTAATAAAATATTTAAATAATAATTTATCCTTTATATAAGATTTTATAATTATAAAAAAAAATTAAAAGTATAATTTTTCTCATACTCCTTACTTTATACCTTAATTTCCCATAAAACTTTGAAGTTTTACAAAATATATTGAAAAAAAAAAAAAAAAAAAAAAAAAAAGCTTGACTGCAGTGCTGGCACACATGTAGAGGTAAATTCAGAAACTAGTGACACGTAGATCAACCATACGGAGGCAGCTTGACTACAGTGCTGGCACACATGCCCAAGAGCATAAATGGTCACTTTCTTTGAAGATTCATGGAAACAATAAATATAATTTTTTATTTTTGTGTATCCCTCCGTCTTAAAATAATAATTTTTTTAAAAAAATTATTTTTTTTAATAATATAATTATTATATTTTAAGAATATTAATTTTTTAAAATTACTATTTGATAAGATATTTTAAAAATATCAATTATTATAATTATATTTTTTAAAAATATCAATTATTATAATTATATTTTTTAAAAAATGATAAAATAAAAAATTCATATTATTTTAATCTTTAATTTTCAAAAACAGACTAATATTTTAAGATAATAAAAAATAAAATAAGAGACTAATATTTTGAAATAAAAAAATATATAACTTTATTAAAAATTTCAAAATTTTTAAAATAAAAAAATATATATTTTCAAAATATATTGTCCCTTTCTTCTTGTGGACTGTTTCTGTTCACAAACCACTATCACCACTATCCACCATCGACCTCCATAATCGTTAATAACGTATTAACTTTGGCCAGAATATGACCAACCACTGCCAAACTCGCCATTGACTGTTATATCTGACAATATTCACCATCAAATCAACCCCCATATTCATCTACCTTTTGTTGTTGACCGACTAACACCTCTAACAACTTATTAATATTTTTATAAATCAAACAAATTTTAATTTATTTATTTATTTATTTTAAATAATATAAAACTTTTTATTATCATATTATTAATTTCTCATGCTGATCAAGAAGTATCTATTTCTAAATTATTCTTATTTTAAAACACCCACAAATACTAATGATGAAGGTAAAAAATTGGAATATTTTGAGACTAAAAAATAATTAATCTAAGGGTTATGCTAGGTTTTATGAAAATTTTCATGAAAATTATTATGAAAATCATCTGCACCGTTAAATCATAAAACACATATTTAATCTAACAGTGCAGACAATTTTCATGATGATTTTCATGAAAATTCTTCATAAAACCTAACATTTATCTTAATCTAATGCAACGTTATATATATGCTCCTCTCAGCTGCACAAAATAAACAAGAGAAATTGCACCTGCTTAACAACGAAGGAATGACAATTGACGTGTCATTCCCAGGAGCTGCCAATTAATGCAGCTTCCAAGCTATGCTGCTGACACTTGTCCACCACTCACCACCCTACTACTTTGTTTTTTAGAACTCATAACCATTTTGCCACTTGTAGCTTTCACACACACACACACAAACAAAGAGAATACAAGAGAGAGAATGGACAAGGAAGTTCATCAGAGTCTTCAATCAAACAATGAAAAGGGCACAAAAAAGAAGAAAGTGGTAGCAACAAAGAAACCATCACCACCACCACCACCACCATCATCATCATCATCATCATCATCATCATCATCATCGGGTCGATCAAGAAAAGGGTGCATGAAAGGCAAAGGAGGCCCAGAGAATTCCACTTGCACTTACAGAGGAGTCCGACAGCGGACTTCGGGGAAGTGGGTCGCCGAGATCCGAGAGCCAAAGGCGAACCGTAGCTCTCGACTCTGGCTTGGCACCTTCAACACTTCCCTCGAAGCCGCCATCGCTTACGATAACGCCGCTCGTAATCTTTATGGTTCCTCCGCCAAACTCAACTTGCCGATGCCGGACCACCCCCCGCCGCCGCCGCCTACGGCGGCCGAGCAGAAGCCAAGCACGATCTCCTCCTCCTCCTCCTCCTCCTCGTCTATGGTGGAGTCAGGAGGAGGAGGAGGGTACTTGTGGGAGAGTAGCTCATCATCATCATGTCTGAGTATGAATATGCTTGATGATGCACAGATGATACCAGATTGGCCTGACCTTTTGGTAGAGAGTGATTACTACTGGATGAGTAGTTTGATGTTGACTGGGATGGTTTGCAAATTCCATGGAGTTTCTGAACTTTTGGACCACTGGGTTTTCTGTTTTCAGGATCACTGGACAAACAAAGAGAATAGGAGAGATGAGAATCTTCTGTTTTTAAAATCTTGATTGTTAAGATTTTGAGACAGATGATGATCTCAAACCATGTCTAGAAGTTAGTTGTTGGAAGACATGAAATCAACAAGCCCATCTATATATATAATAGATACACAAATATAAAGTAGTTTTTGCTACTACTTTCGGTCTTCTTTTGTTTTTGATTTGTTAGGTTTGTTTGAGCAGATATTTTGTATTTTTCTTCACATTTTCTGTCATAAAAAGCAAAATTAACAGATTTTTAAATTTTTTTTTTTATGAAGTTGCCAAAAATTAAAAAAAAAAATTGGATTAAAGTTTGAGTCATGTCATCATTTATCGTCCACACCCCAGCACTAATAAAAATCGCACTCAAAAATTTTCTTCAAAAAATTATTTTTTATCAAAATAAAGTGTTCAAGTGTTAGTGACTGTAAGAAGAGTTAATTTGAGCTCATTAAAATTAATTAGGCCTAATAGTTTAAGGTTGGCGGGCCTGAATTTATCGCAAGTCCAAGATTAGTGGATCTGGATTATTGCCATCAAACGGGCAAAATCACTCTAAGCCTCGAAATGATTCGGATCTACGAACTTAGAGACTTACTCGAGTTTGGACTTGAAAGGGTTTGGATCCACGAACCTAAAGATCCGAAGCACTTGGCTTCGAACGGATTTAAACGCAATCTAGAAGCCGCTCCATTAATGAGTCCCAGAACACTTGTGAACTCAGAGTTTTCCGAGATCTACGTACCAAAAACCATGGGTGTAATGGAGTCCGAATAAAGGACCCGATCCCGAGAACGATGAGTGGAGATAAATTCACTCTTCGGTTAAACTAGCCTATACCAGGGTCGAGGTGGCACGATCTAGGGGGTCCCTGAGACTCGGCAATATTTGTGGCAGAGCATTCTCTTAAACTACCCCTGACCCTTCTGCGGCAGGACGTCCTCTGGGACTACCCCTGACTCTTTGGGATGATTGAGGATCATTGGTTAGGTGTGGCTAAGAAGAAGGGTTCGCCGAGAGGTTAATCTCGTCTTCGAGGATTTTCCTCATTCTCGGAGAGGTCACCTCCTCGGACAAGGTGGTTAGAGAGAATATTCCCCATGTGCCTTGTACATGGGTTCCATTCTACATCATGAGGTGCCTATAAATAGCACACACCCATAGCTTTACAGGGGATGGATTTTGGAAAGATAACTTTTGGGAAAGAACTAATTTTCCTTCTCCATTATCAATCTTGAGAGTTAAAGTGGGAGATCCATAAGAGAGCCTTGTCATTATCCTCTCTCTAGCTACTTTGCCTTCTTCTTCACCCAATCACTTATCTTCATCATCTCTTTGCTTTTATGTCCTTAGTTGAGACTATTGAAGAATCTAAGTCTCTCATCATCTTCTAGAGAATTCGAATTTTTCTTCAAGAATCTTCGAAGATCTTCGAATTTTCTAACGACGTTCTTGAACCCTCTCATACAGTGACTAAATAAAAATAAATCTTGATGGTAAAATGATCAAGAATATGCCTTGGAAATGGAATGTGTGTGATACTTATTTTGAGTATAATTTATGTCATATTAAATTTGATATATCATACATTTTATATTTTAAATGAGGGGTTGTTGTTGTGCCTCAATTTGAAACTTATTATGGATTTATTTTTATTATCTGAATCGTTTATTTTATAAGGCTCGTCGATTACTTCAAATATGTTAAAAATCATATTAATTGAATATTGGTAACTATATGATCGAATTATATTTATCATAAAAAAATAAAAATTCTTTTGAGAAATCTATAACCTATATAAAAAGAACATAAGAGTGGTGTAACGCATGGTGTAACCCTGGGTTTCTTGGTGTAACTCTGTTGCTTCTTTGGTTTGTAAAGCAGATTTGGGCTGGCTACGAGGCCTTCAACTTAGCTACACACATAACAGCAGAACAAAACAAATTCCATCATTCCTCTCACAAATTCTTGATTCCTTCTCGCTCTGAACCTGCGAAGCGGTGGAAATTGATTTCTCCTAGAAGATTCATTTGTTCGGTGCATCGCTCGGATAACAATTGCTAGCATTCAAGCAATATCGCCTCTGCAACTGTCAAAACTTCAGCTAATTTCTTTGCTTGCTCAGCTACTGAAAAGATTTCTAATGTATTGTAAAAGAGAGTCGATTAGTTGGTGCACAAAGCCATGTCTATATATATATAGATATGTGTGTATACTCTTTGTTCTGTTTCACTTCTTGTCTTGGTTCAATTTCTTTTTTCTCGGTTCATAGATTATTGCCCCAAATCCACAATCTGGTATGTAATTTAGAACTTTTCTACTCATTTTCCTGCTATATATAGATATATTGACATCTAATTTGTATGTCTCTGTTTTCATGGATACCTGTTAGTGCATAGACAAATTAGGCACACCACCTACTTGACAAAATGTATAAACCCTAAATAAACAAGTAAATGCATAAAAACATATCTAGACCTTTAAACCACTAATATACAATTGAAATTGAAAACTCAAAAATAAACCTGTATAAGGTTTTCATTATAGATATTGTGGAAGGCAACAAATGACTTAATCTTTAATACGAAAGAAACTAACTCAAGACAATTAAATGAAATTTTTTGATTTACTATTCCAAATGCAACCTTTGTGTGGTTTAGTATGATAATTTGATTCATATTGATAGTCCTATGTTGTCTTTTATTTTTTGGGTGAGAGCCTTGTGTTGTCTTGATGTTACTAAATGCTGTAATAATGATTAAAACATTTATTGTAGCATTTCTTTGGTGGAGCCATGGGTGTTTTCATAACACAGACACTTTTGGGTTCAGTTGGAGTCTCCAAATACAGAGCCACTCCTAGTGCTGTAGTTATTAATTGGATTCTCAAGGTATGTTGATGTTTATATAGTTCGCATTTGGATAACTCGTTCATGTTTGAAAACACTTTATTGCTTGGGATTTGACATCTCTTTTTGGAAAGCACTATTAATTGCATGAGATGGTAACATCAGTTTCTCAAGATTTCTTTACCTTCCATATAGTTCTATTTATCAGGTAGACTTATGCTTTTATTATCTTTAATTGAGATCTAATTGCTTGGACTCAATCATGTGGAATTTCAATGTCGTTATCATTGTTTTCTTATATAGTATGCTTTGTAGCTCAACTTTGGAGTTCTTCAGATGTAACACCCATACAAAGCACTTAATTGTAAATTAGGTCTCATAATCCTTGAGCTCAAGGGTTTTATTCAAGGTTTTGTTTTTTCCTGTTTGATATTTTGGGAATTCAAAATTCGAGGGAGTTATTTTAGGTTTTTTTTTTTTTTTAATTTGAATTTTTTTTTTTCAAAATACCCACTGATATGTTATTCACCAAAAAATATAAACACATTCCACTTATTTTTTTTCTTCTTATCTTTGAAAATTTTCATCAAAACTTGAGCACTCTCTCTCTCTCTCATTTTTTTTTTGGTTGGCTTCCAAATCTCTCACAAAATAGGTCATGGGACATATTTCGAACCAACTTTTATTAGGAAAAAAATATGCCTCCTAAGCAGAATAACAGCAAACAAAGCAGAGGTTGTGGAAGATTTTAATAGCAATTTGTCTAAATTTGATCTATAATCTACATTGGCAAATTAAATTTAAAAAAATATATATTTCGCTCATTTGAGATTAAATTCTTTATGCATGAAAACCCATCAATAAAATTTCAAATCTATTGTTAATTTGATTAAAAAACTTTACTGCCTTATGAATCATGATACTTTCACTGTATCTAGCATTGTGGCTTTACATGCTTCCTTTGGAGTTTGAAGCTTCCTTATCAGAGGTATTGAATATGATTTTGTTAAATACATCATATGATTTATTTATAGGATGGTGTAGGTCGTGTTGGAAAAATGCTTTTTTC
This sequence comes from Camellia japonica, assembly GCA_030407325.1. Classification (NCBI taxonomy): domain Eukaryota; kingdom Viridiplantae; phylum Streptophyta; class Magnoliopsida; order Ericales; family Theaceae; genus Camellia; species Camellia japonica. The sequence continues at coordinate 27,902 of JAPPVO010001016.1, read as the reverse complement.
TCGGCAAGGGAAAAAATTTGAGCATGATTTGAAACAGGTAAAATTGCTCTCAATCATAGTTATTCTTGTGGTTGATTTTCACCAAACTTAGTTCTGATTTCTAACTAGGAATGGCAACGGGGCGGGGCGGGGCCGGGGATCACACTCCCCGTCCCCGATCCCCGATGGTAGGAATTTCCCCGTCCCCGGCCCCGATCCCCGACGGGGAGTCTCTCACCACCCCCACCCCCGTCCCCTAACGGGGATCGGGTTTCCCCGACCCCGTAAATTCCCCGACCAAAGAACAGATCGACCAAAGAACAGATCTGAATATAAGAACAGATCTGGGCTAAAAAAAAAACAGATCAAAATCAAGAACAATATCAACATATATCAACAATATATCAACATATATATCAACAATATCTAACATATATATCAACAATAGCAACACTAGATTTAACATATAAAGAACAGATCGAAACAGATCTGAGCTAAAAAAAATTAGATGAGTGAGAGGAGGGACAACGGCTGAGGTTGAGGTTAAGCCTCGCCGCCGATGCCGTGAGAGGAGGGGCGATGGCGATCGGCGGTGATGAGAGGAGGGAGCTCGCCGCCGTGAGACCACCTGCGTAAAGAGAGGGAGAGAGGCTGAGGTTGAGCCTCGAGAGAGGAGATCGCACTCTGCGTAGAAGAGAGAATCAGAGAAGAGAAGAGAGAGAGAGAGTGTAAGAGATAAGACAGAGAGAGTGTAGACCTTAAGACCATGATGGTCTGACCATCCTAATCATATATATATATATATATTATAATATATAATATTTAAGGAGTCTGCTGTGTTCAACCAACCAAACCACACTGAACATATATATAATATATAATTCGGGGCTAACCGGGGCGAGAGGTGGGGCCGGGGTCGGGCCGGGGCCGGGGTTGGAGAACTGATCCCCGTTCCCGGCCCGAATCTGTTCGGGGATTAAGTTTTAAATACCATCCCCGTCCCCGCGGGGGTATTTTTCGGGGAAAACCCGCTTAAATCGGGGTCGGGATCGGGGATCCCCGTCGGGCCGGTTTCAAATTGCCATCCCTATTTCTAACAAGTAATCTTTGCTGAAAATCGTGATTCCCTTCAACTTCGTTTTGCGGGTGATCTTCTAATGGAGTTGGGTGCTAGGGTAGAGTTGGCAACTGCAGCTGTGCCACACTTTTTTCTGCCTTTAGCTTGTGTTGCCAACAATGTGGCCAAGGTTCAACCCCTCTCTCTGTCTCTCATTTTCTTTCCATTTTATAAATTCCATCTGATCTATGTGATGAATTAGCTTTATTGCTTTACTTTCATATTGTTTCACTTGCAGAATGTTGGTGCTGTCACATCAACCTCGACTCACACTCCAATATACAAAGCCTTTGCCGAAGAAGGAAACATTGGGGATGTTACTACGAAATTCACTAGGAGCCTTGTCAACCCCAAAGATGGTAATAATAATAACAATAATTAGAAACAAAATAAATAATAATAATAATAAACATACTAAAGCGTAATCATGTTATTCCTTTGTTAGTTAAGAGAGTATTAATACAGTACTTATAAACAACTGGGGTAGTAAAACTTATAACTGAACCAAACATAACTACATAAATCGGTTAGCTAAGTTGAGTTTCTATTCTCTTACGTCACTATATTAACGCCTATATCCAAAGTGTTTTTAAGGTCCTCCCTGGTACAGTTTATTGGTCAAATGAATGAAGTGATTTCCAAAACTAGCAAAAAGGCACTTATCACAAAAGTGATTTTTATCATTATGGTAAGTTATTGGCTGAATAAGAAAGAATAATAAGCAATGGGAGAGCGGAAGAAATTGAAGAGGAGATCAACTAATATGCAATCTAGAGAATGGCAAAGGTGAGGCTATATGACCCCTAGAGAAAAATTAAAGGAGGAGATGATATCAAGAGAGATATGAGTGCAGGCTCATCTTATTTCCTTTGTTTAATTTATTTGATTCATTGGTCAATTGAGTTGTGTTTTTCTTTTGTTTGCCTTTGGTCTTATATGTTGGTATATAACTATCTTGTTGGCAAGTACGTAATGATACGTAATGTTTTCATATGTTAGTGCTTTTTTTTTTTTTTTTTGAGGACGATATGTTAGTGTTTTATAGTTATGTGATTGTTTTGTATTAGAGATATGCAGTTTGATGCTTGTTTTGAATTGATCGTATTCCTCTCCGCAGTTTGTACTTGTACTCATCTGATTAATAAATTTTTTGTTGGTGAAAGAAAAAAATTTAAAAATAAAAAAAGCTCATCTTATACATACAAAAATTTCTTCAATAAGTATTGTAATTGCGACATGACACCATGCACGTAGTGCGTGGGGTCCAACTAGTAGTATAAAACATATGTAATATGATCATATAACTATTGATATCCAATTAATATATTTTTTTTATGTATAAAGTACTCGATGAATTCTATAAAATAAATAATTCAAATCATATAAATAAATTCATAATAAACCTCAAATTGAGGCACAACAGTAACCTCATCTCTTATATTTTTGCCTATTCGTAAAAATACATTTTTAAGAGTACATAATTTATTTAATAGTTGTTTAGTCTATAGCACTAAGTTGTTGGTTCAATGGTAATGCTATGTGAAACACAAAAAGTTAGGGCTAGCCCAGTCCATATTAAGCCCATGACATTTAGTGGTTTTTTGGGAAATTAGTAAAAATTAGTTTTTAAATTTTTTTTGGACTTTTTGACTTTTTTGTGTTAAAAAATTAGATTTTTGTGGGTTTTTTTTTGTGTAAAAAAGCTAACCTTTTTAGCTTCTTCCCAAATTGCCCCTTAAAAATTAGAAAATCTACTAAATCACATTTGAAATTAGAATATGATGTATATTTAAAATTATTATTGTGAGGCATATCATAAATAAATTTTAATTTTAATCGTTATTTTTTGGCAGAATTCTAGGTCTCTATTCTTCAGGGGTTGTTTGGGATGAACTAAATAAGTGTACTTTTTAACTTTTTTGACTAAAAAGTAGAGGAAAAAAAGTTGGTTGTTTGGAATAATTTTTTAACTTTTTACGAAAAAATGAGTATTAAAATATTGTATAAAATAGCAAAATTACCATATTACTCCTAAATATATAATTGTCTACTAACAGTAATGGTACCATCATGCATATGGTTGGCAGCAAGATGTATAGGACCAGATTGCCTATGGTGCTGTTCGAATTGGACGGTGTTGTTCGGCCCGTGGGAGCCCACCACGTGTCCCGTTTTGATAATCGGAACTGTACAATATGTAAAACTCGTCGAATACTATATTTTTATAAAAAATCATGTTGATTGGATATCAATAACTATCTGATCGGATTAGTTTTTTGTCAACCGTTACTTTGTGTATCGTCCATTTTTTTGTACAAAACTGATTTGATCATATAGTTATCGATATCCGATTAACGTGATGTTTTACAAACATATAATACTCGATGAGTTCTACACATTGAACGGTTCAAATTATCAAAACGGGACTCGTAATAGGGCCCTCACGAGCCGAACAACATTGTCTTGTGTATTATGAGAAGTGCATCGGCTGTCTAATGTGTACCAACAGCACTGCAGACAGCATATCACTTCAATACACTTTTTGACCTGTACTTTTTTTGTAAATTTATTTTTTATATATATTTTTTTGTGAATAGTGATAACTTTTTAGTTTTTTTAGTAACTTTTTGACTTTTTATCTTTTTTCATGGATGCCAAACTAGCCCTTAATAGAAGTTCGACCACATGATCATGTGTCCATTTAATGAGATTATATCATTTCTTCACCATTTTTATATTTTTAGCACTATCCTCTGGCTATTAGTTGGACACACCTCTAACTTAAAATTTCTGAAATATAAGATAATTACTCCTATTTCTAGGTTCCTAGTTTTGTTTTTTTAAAATTAGAGATCGGTTTTAGGATTTAATGTTACAAGTGAAAAAAGTATTAAGCACTCTACATTGCTCATGCAATACTAGTTTTTCAAATATGTATATTTCTAAATTGTAGTGTAACTGCCTTTATATTTAGGGAAGAAGGTCTCACGACCCAAGTCATAGCACATCCCATTGTGTCCATCAGGGACGGATCTAGGATTATGTCTTTGAGGGCTACTCTATAGTTTAGAAAATTGGGGGCAACTCTATATAATTTTGAAATTATCTACAAAAAATTTGAGGGTGCGAACTCCTATAATTTTAAGTTATTTTAAAATTTCTAATATAATATATGATATTTTTCAAATTTTTTAGGGTGCGGCTGCCCCCTCTAACCCTCCTAGATCCATCATTGGTGTCCATTGGTACGGTTTGGGGCGCTCAAAGTAAGATACTAACAAATTTCAATTCTCAGAATGAGGTATTTAAAGAAATGAGATGTTCAATCATATTTTTTATTTTTATGTTACAAAAATTTAAAATTAATTTAAACACATAAGATTTCAGTAATATGGACCTTTAGAAGACCACAAAGATATGAAAACTAGACTTAGTAATTTATAATAGTATGTGAATGAATCAACAATAAGAATTAAAAAAAAAAAGAATTTAAAAGTTTTCAAATTTTCAACAATAGAATAGAGACTAGCAACTCAACCACAAAAGTTAACTAAGAAAAGCAATGTGTTGGAGGCTACACTTGAAATAAATATTCACAATTCACTATATATGAGTATTGTCATTTAAGACAAAAAAAGTTATTAGATTAAATTTTCAAATTCAGTGATGTGGTAATAAATTATGATATTAAAGGTAATATTTTCTCTCATATCTTCTGATGATACTACTAATCCCTGGTACTCGGGTCGAGCTGACCCACGCTTCCAATATCGTTCTCTGATCTCTAAGCCCACCGGGGTACCTGCACAAATACCCAGCGGGGAACAGGAGTCCCCCAGCAGACCCTCCAACGATCAAGTTAGAGAGGGAGGTTAATGGCGAGTAAAGAGAGAATAATGATAGGGAACTTAACCTTTTTCGTGTCTTGGAAGCCTCTTTATATCCTTTGTTCATCATTTCCTTGTCCACTTCGACCTGTCATGCTGGCTGAAAGTCTATGCTCTAGCTTGCCTTGTTCATGGTGAGGCTGCCCGTTCCGACATGAAGGGGTTATCGCATTTAATGCTACAAGGGCCTCATTAATGGCTAATGTGTGGTGCAATAACTCTGAAGGATCTTTGTCTACTTACGTGGCTGGTTCTCTTCTTGACAAGTGTTTAGTTGCCATTGATTCGTGGTGCAACGTTGGGTTTCAATGGTGTTAGGCTTTAGTGCTTAAATCGTGAATTGGACTCTAAGTAGTGGGCCAAAAACTTCTATGGGCCCACTGATGTCAGTAGTCCCTCATTCCCAAGTGCAGCTTCAGTCCAATGAAGGGAATAAGAAGGAAGATGGGGATTGTGTGTGGCCGAGTGAGAGAAGGGTCGACCGCAAAAAAAAAGGGGACCGAGCAAGAAGACCGACTGAGAGGAAGGCCAACCGCTAAAGGGGGACCAAGCGAGAATACCGACAGAGAGGAGATCCGACTGCAAAAGGGGACCGAACAAGAAGTGGTAACGGCGCGCGGGGCTCGAAGAGTGGTGAGGCATATGGTGATGTGAATAGACAGGGAAGGGGAACAGGATGGTGAATCGTGGTTGTACACGTGACATGATCCAGTAATAGGGGAGGTGATGCGTTAGCAGGAAGCGACGGGTTGGGATTAATATAGGACGTGGAAAATGCAAGGGTAAAAATTGTCGAAATTTTCAAACTGGCAAAATTTAATCTCGATCCTTGGAATATAGGCAAACCGTAGGCATTTGGAGTTATTCGTTTTACATACCTCTTTGTGAAAAACCAACACATCCTAGAGTTGAACTTATTTGTTTTGTGTGGCACGCCTCTCCAATACTTTGGGAACTTTCTTGTGCCATCGTTCGAAACAATACGCAGAAACATAGAAGAGATGGCTTGAGATGAAGTGTCAGCCATGAGGCTAGAGGCACTGGGGGAAGACGATGCAATGGAGTTAGCGGAGCAATATAGAGCAGAGAGGCGGGAGGAAAGAGGGGCGGAGAAAATGGAGCGAGCTTGCCCATCTTCGATGATCGTAGCCGCAAGACCAATTAGCCAAGTAGAACCGGACCACTGGCACACCAAGGCCGATAAGTCAACATTCACGGCGGAGGAGTTTGAGGAGGTACAAAGGAAGTACTAGATTCCGGTGGAGATAGAGCTGAAGTTGCCCACATCTAATGAGAGGGCATTTGATACACAACTGACAGAATTTACGTTGTACGAGAAAGCGTTGCGATGGGGGCTGAGGCTGCCGCTCCCTCAAATAGTAGTGGATGTACTGAACCGACTGGAGGTGGCGCCAGGGTAGCTGATGCCCAATGCATGGAAAATACTAATGGCCTGCGCGATCGCATGGCGCATGGCCATAGGCGACCGAGGAGGCAGCGATGACAGTGAAGGAATTCTTTTCTTGCTACAAGGCCTCTAGTCAGCAAGAAACGTTGGTGACCTTGCAGGCGGTACAGGTAGAGGACTAGTGGTGGGCTTACCATCATCGGTGAATGGGTGGAGACCAAGGTGGTTCTATGTATCGGCAAATGATAGAAGGGGGGTGTGCACAACGTGGAAAGTCTCCACGAAGTCGGCGGAGCCGAGGCTAGAAGCGGATGTCGAGAATAGGATGAAACGAGTTAAGAAGTGGAGGGAGAAGGAGGGTGTGAAGTGGGATGACCTTGTCTGACTGTCAACCCTGTTCGCCCTGAGTCTGGGGCCGTAGCCGATTGAGGAGGATCCTGCACGGGAGGAGTTGGAGGCAAGGAGAAAGGCGCATGAAGCGCAGGAGCGGAAAACGTTTGCCAAGGCGAACAAGTATAAGGAATCGCAGTTGGGGCCTGCACCTAAGCTGGTGATGAGGGAGTGGGTCCAACCACGACCTAAGCTGTTGGGAGACAAAGATCTGACTGATTTCGCACCACTGCCGCCCCCAGCGGATTCCCTGAAGGAGAGGAGCAAACAGGAGGTGGAGACGGTGCTAAAGAATACGAAGAAAAAGTGGGCGGCGGCAGAGGGAGTAAAGGGGCCCTTGTTTTAAAGAAGACGAAGGAGGGGAGGGTGGAGGAAACCCCAGAATGAGAGAATGCCCAAGTAGTGAAATAAGCCATGGGCCCAAATGCCCAAGTGGTGACGAGCGCGGTGGAATCAAAGCAGGTGGAAGTAGGTGACAGGTTGGGGCCGCAGCCGTTCAAGTCAGGGGTTGTACCAGAAGTTTCCCCCAATCCTGGTGAAGGGAAAGCTAGGGTTAGCAAATCAGAGACGAGTGTCGTGTTGAAGACCGCCATATACCATGTGCGCGCGGTAGCAGGCCGGTCGGTAGAAGAAGGGGGCGAAGCCAGGGTCGTTGTCGATCATCTCGTTGGGGTAGTGGAGGATACGGTCGTGCGATCAATGGCGCGATTAACAGAGGCCGACCTCCTGAGAGGGTTCTGCTCAGCGGAGATGGAGGCGAAGACCTTAGCGGCTACCTTGATGAATAAGGCAGCACGCGCGAAGGTGGAGACATAAGGGGTGAAAGCACAGTTGCAGAACCTAAGGGTTGAGACAGCAGGCTGGAGGAAAGCCGCTCGGAGTGCGTGTGTAAATGGGCTGGAGTATGCACAGAGGGCAAAGAAGATGGAAGTACTAGCGGTGGTGCAGAGCTACTTGGCAGAGCGTACAGCCACCGAGCTCATCGTGACTAAATCAGAGCTGTAAGCGGTGCGTCACAAGGCGATATCGTTGGAGTTCGAGTTGGCAGGCGAGTAGAGGAAGCTAGGCGTGGTCCAATAGGCCTGCAACACTACCAAAGAAAGGTTGGAAGAGGCCCTTGCCAACAACGAAGATCTGCGTGACCAGGCAATTAAGGACAAAGAAGATGTAGATGTTCGAATTACAGAGTTGGAGAAGTCATTGGAAGAAGAGAGGGCCAAATTGGCATCTGAGAGGGCGGCGTACCCCGACTTATGTGTGGCAGCTGTGGAGCAATTTAAGGGGGTCCGCCGATTTCCAAATGGCCATCGACGCCATAGTCGCTTGGAGCTTGGCGAAGGAGGGGAAAGGGGGTGCTGAGCCGTCTGGAGCGACCGTTGAAGGTAGGAGTGAAGAAAAGTGATCCAAAGTTTTCAACGGTCCGACTTCTACAAGCACGAGATGAGCTAGTACTGGGACAAGGCTGGATGTCCTTCAAGTACAAGGCGTAAGAGCTATTCCCAGACGTGGATTTTCAGTCTCGTGAAGGTAGGAGATAACGATGTTGTCTAGACCCCCTTGAATGAGGGGGTTGAAGAGGAAGATCTCGCGTCTAACGAGGGGGATTAAGTGTATAAAATTGTTGTTTTGTTTTTTTGTTTTTTTGTTTTTTTGTTTTTTTTTTTTTTTTTTTTTACATGTAATTTCTGTAATGAATTGTATAAAAGTGCAAGTTCGTTAATAAAACAACAAGTTCTGTTATTGTTGTTGTTGTTATGGCTTTGATTTGTAAAGTTTAAATGGTAAAAATGGCTGAGTAGAATTGGATAAAAATGGGTAAGAAAAATTTGGGAATATGAAATTTGAAAAGTAACCTATCTTGTAAAAATGGTAAAAATTGATGATTACTAGGATTTTAACTAAGTCTGGCAGCAACTGTAACATGCCCGGGGGGTACCCGCGCGTGTTAAACAGTTCGGACTCCCTGAGATCTCTTTGATCTCAATGTTTCACGAGTGCAATGTGAAATGTAGATGAGAGTCCAGATTTGGCAACTTTTATTGAAAATCCATTTTATTGCAATTTTGTCAAAAATGGACTGCGTCATCAGAACTCAGAGTCGCCACCTAATATTTTGGGAAATTAGGAAACCCATGACTCGGTGCCAAGGCCACTGTTCGTCGTAACCAAGGATGCTTGGCTCGGAACCTTAGGTATGAGAGGGGAAGGTCAATAATGAGCACCCCCACTCACCCGATCAAAAGATCGGCCTCTACTAAACCATGATATGACTTTTATTTTCTTTATATGTTCATGTTCTGATTATTGAATAATCCTAAATAAAATTTACTATGTGAAGCATACAAGTATAGACTAGTTTGCTCAAATTGGAACAATTCAACTTCATGTTTGTTTTTCGAAAAGGGTTTGAATTTGCCACTCGACAAAGTGGGCTTAAAACGTACATTTATTGAATTATTCCAATTCAAACAACAAGCCTTCATCCACAGGCATTCATACAGTTATATCACTTAAGCAAATAGCCACATGGTAGGATGCTAACACATAGTAAGAAAAACACACACAAATGGGATGCTAAAGCATAAAAAACTCACAGAGATATCGACGTCCCTCGAACAGCTACAAAACAAAAGTTAGTAAAATATGCATGATCTTATATACAGGATCCTAATGCAATTCACTCATGAGATGCACTAAAGATTTGGCTTCTAGAATATGGCATGTGAATCATCTCAAAACAAACGATAGCACACAAATCAATTGAAGCATAAAGATGCAAATTTAGCCAAATCTTATGCATGGATCATGGATGTAAAGCAGGGATATGCATGACATGTCAAGATATGTACATACACACAGTTAGGGAAAGCGATAAAAGAATGGGATAGAAAGAAGCGGGGCGGGGAATTATTACAATACTTGAATTATTACAGATCCGAACAAAAGAGGAGGGAGAAATAATAAAATAAAATAAAACCTCACAAAACACTCAAAAGAGAAATAAAATAAAGAACTTTATCACTGGCACATTCCACTCCTTTTCGCATGTCCCGAGTTCCGCAACACCACATGATTCACATTTTTCCAGATTCGAGCGGCAAACCAAGGAACGGATTTGAAATCTATCATTCATCCACTCGCCACCTTTTCTCTCTCTTCAAAGATGCAATCCGAGAGAGAGAGATGTCGTGCCTGTCTTGAGAGAGAGAGAGAGAGTTGCCCGTGTGTGTGCGCATGGGTCTCTAGAGAGAGAAAGTGCTGTGTGTGGGTGCATGTGGGGATGTATGGTGGTGAGTGTGTTACTGTGTGGGTGTGTGATGATGGTGCATGGGATCGGAGAGGGAGAGATAACAGTGGGTGTGTGCAGCTGGGTTGCTCCTGCCGTGAGGGAGGGAGCGAGAGAGATTGAGTGGGTGTGTGAGTCTGTCTGTCTGTGTATCCCCTCCCCTCTGCCCGTGTGTCTCCTACCCGTGTGTCTTTTATTTTAGAGAGAGAGCCCCGTGAGATGGTGTGTTATCAGTGTGTGTTGTGAGGTGCCGTGAGAGAGTGAAGTAGGTGGGTGTGTGTGTGTGTTGCCCTCTCTTCCTCCCTCTACCCGTGTGTTCATTGTAGAGAGAGAGTGAGAGCCATGGCCGTGTGCATGGTGTGGGTTTGTGAAGCTAAGTGTGAATGGGTGGTGTGAGATGAGAGAGATGGGGTGCTGGGTGTGTGTGCAGTGTGTATGAAGCTGTGGTGTATACTGTGACTGTGCCGTGTGTGTGTGCTGTGTGTGTTAGTGTTGAGTGTGTGGGTGAGTCTATGTCAGTCAAAACCGTGAGGGAGGGAGGTGTATGGGTGTCACTGCCGTGTGTGGTGTGATGGTGGTGTGCATGCCGTGGGTGGCTCTCCCGTGGGTGTTGCTGGATGATGGTGAAGAGGAAAGGTGAAGAGGAAAGGGGAAGATGGGTTCGTGGGTGAGAGGGAGTGGAATCTCTAGAGAGAGAGAGCTGGTCTCTTCCCCCATGTGTGTCTCAGTTCATGGTGAGTCCTCCTTCAGCTCCCCCCTGGTGTTGTGCCTCTCGAGTCAGTATATACCATGTCTCTTTTCTTTATTTTTCAGTGTTGTGCATGTCGAGTCAGTATACACCATGTCTCTTTTCTTTATTTTTCAGTGTTGTGCATGTCGAGTCAGTATACACCATGTCTCTTTTCTTTATTTTTCTTTTTGTTTCCTTCCACCTCCCCATTACCTATGTGCATGCATCTCCTTACAACCTTTTCTCTCTAAACCAACCAAAACAAATCCCATGATCCCACTCCTCTGAATTTCTTTCTGCAAAAATTCTCTTCCCACCAAAATAAACATAATCATGCCATACACCATATTCACCACTTCTCTTTTTTATTATATATATTTTTTATTTTTTATTTTCTTTTTTTTTAAAAATAGTTCAATTAGAAAACACACTTAAAAGATATGCCCACACTTAATTTAATACACACACATAAAATGATAAAACACACATAAAATTATAAAACACTACAAATTATCAAAATATTAGCGATGGCCAAATGGGTGAGGTTTGGAATTTGAAATTTCAATTTGATTTTTTTTTGGTGAGGGTGGTCAAACTAAAATGCCCAAGTCTTAGGGTCGGTCAAAATGGGGTGTCTACAGTAACTGATTGTAATTGCATGTTTTGTCTAGATGAGACTAGTTTTGACTCAGACTGGCTGAGTTCTTCGTGCTCAGTCTGGTTGAGACTTGAAAGGCTCAGTCGGGCTGAGACTTTAGTTAACTCAGTCTGGCTGAGTTCTTTATACTCAGTCTGGCTGAGCTCTTCGTGCTCAGTTTGGCTGAGGCTTCAGTTAACTCAGTCTGGCTGAGCTCCTCGTGTTCAATCTGGCTGAGGCTTTAGTTAACTCAGTCTGGCTGAGCTATTCATGCTCAGTGTAGCTGAGGCTTTGGTTAACTCAGTCTGGCTGAGCTGTTTGTGTTCAGTTTAGCTGAGGCTTGGTCAAAAAGTTGTTATTGAAACGCAACACAGATTATGGAGATGTCAAATTGTTACAGGTGCTTGCTACAGGTGTGGCAAGGTGGGCCACATAGTCAAAGATTGCCCTTCCACTTCACAGGGCAATAGTAAAGCTGCACCTAGCACAGCAGCATCAACTGTTGCACCAAAACCTAACCCTAAAGCTACTAGGAAAGAGCCTATGAGGCAAGGCCGAGTGTTCACACTCGTACCGGGGGATGTGCAGAATACCGAGACCGTTGTGTCAGATATACTCTCTATTTGTGCTCAAAATGCGTATGTTTTGATTGATTCGGGGTCTATACATTCATATGTATCGCATATTTTTTCGCAAAAATTGAATAGACCACTAGAACCTATGAACTATCTGTTAGCTGTATCTTCACCTGTTGGAGGATCTATGACTTGTGCTTATATGTATCCTGTATGTGAGATTATTGTTGGGGATGTTCATTTGTATATTGATTTACTGCCTCTGAATATTGATCATTTTGATGTAATATTGGGAATGGACTGGTTAACAAAATATCATGCCACCATAGACTGTGTGACCAAACAAGTTGTTTTCCATCCACCTGGATTGCCTGAATTCGTGTTTAATGGAGTTGGAGTAGCACCTCCCCCATACTTGATTTCATCTATGAAAGCTTTTAAACTGATTAGAAAATGGTGTAAGGGGTATCTATGTTCTGTATTGACTGTACCTACTGATGATAAGACTGATGTGAACAGTATTCCTATAGTCAGAGAATTCCCAGATGTTTTCCCAGATGATTTGCCAGGGGATTTGATTGATAGGGACATTGAGTTCACCATTGATGTGATTCCGAGTACACAGCTAGCATCTAAAGCTCCATACAGAATGACACCTACCGAATTGAAAGAGTTAAAAGTTCAGCTACAAGAATTATTAGATAAGAAGTTCATCAGGCCCAGTACTTCACCATGGGGCGCGCCAGTCTTATTTGTGAAAAAGAAAGACGGCTCACTGAGACTCTGCATTGACTACCGTGAACTGAACAAGGTAACAGTGAAAAATAAATATCCATTACCTCGCATTGATGATTTATTTGACCAGTTACAAGGTGCCCAAGTGTTCTCCAAAATTGACCTTAGATCTGGATACCACCAGTTGAAAGTCAAGGCAGGGGACATTGAAAAGACTGCATTTCGAACGAGGTATGGACATTACGAATTCTTAGTTATGCCTTTCGGAGTTACCAATGCACCTGCTGCATTTATGGACCTTATGAACCGAATTTTTAAACCATTCCTCGATGACTTTATTGTTGTATTCATAGATGACATTTTAATTTATTCCAAGAGCACAGAAGAACATGAACATCATTTGAGAACTGCCCTACATACCCTAAGAGAACAGAAACTGTATGCTAAACTGTCTAAATGTGAATTTTGGCTTGATAATGTAATGTTTTTGGGGCATGTAATCAGTAAAGATGGTATTTCAGTTGATCCACAGAAAATTGAAGCAGTAGTGAACTGGCCTAGACCAACAAATGTTACCGAAGTCCGAAGTTTTCTAGGCTTAGCCGGGTATTACAAAAGATTTGTCAAAGACTTCTCCAAAATTGCCCTACCACTAACACAGTTGACTCAGAAGGGGATATCATTTGACTGGACCGATCAGCGGGAATCAGTTTTTCAAGAGTTGAAAACTCGACTAGTGACTGCACCGGTTCTCACCTTACCCTCAGGTACGGATGGTTATACTGTATATAATGATGCTTCTTATAAGGGTTGGGATGTATTTTAATGCAGAATAGTAAAGTGATTGCGTATGCTTCTCGGCAATTGAGACCGCATGAAAAGAACTACCCGACCCATAATTTAGAACTTGCTGCAGTAGTGTTCGTACTGAAAATTTGGCGTCACTACCTTTATGGGGCAACATGTGAGGTGTATACAGACCACAAGAGTTTGAAATACTTCTTCACACAGAAAGAATTGAACATGAGGCAGCGAAGATGGCTAGAACTGATAAAAGATTACAATCTGCAAATCCTGTACCATCCAGGGAAAGCTAACACCGTTGCCGATGCACTGAGTCGAAAATCGATTGGGAATTTAGCCTGTTTACTCACCAGGCATAAAGAATTGCTATGTGACCTTGAAAAATTTGAAATTGAGATTGTTTTGCGTGAACAAGGTGGAACAATAGCTGCTATTTCTGCTCAACCCGCACTGATTGAAGAGATTAAAGAGAAACAGCAACAGATGACTTCTTGAAGAAGATCATCGAAGAACGGGAATCCAAACCGAGGCCGAATTTCAAATTTGAGAATAATGCATTGAAATTTCAGGGAAGATTGTGTGTACCGAATGATTCTGAACTGAAAAGAAGAATTCTGCAAGAAGGCCACAATTCAAAATTGTCTATCCATCCAGGAAATACAAAAATGTACCAACACTTGAAACTGAATTTCTAGTGGCCGGGAATGAAGAAAGAAATTGCCGATTTTGTATCGAGATGTCTTCATTGCCAACAAGTTAAAACCGAACATCAACGACCAGCAGGCTTGTTGCAACCCTTACCGATACCGGAGTGGAAATGAGAACATATCACTATGGATTTCATTGTTGGTTTACCTCGCTCCAATAAAGGTATGGATTCAATTTGGGTTATTGTTGATAGACTGAATAAATCTGCTCATTTCTTACCTGTCAAAACAATTTATAATGCGAACAAATTGGCTGTAATCTATATTGATGAGATTGTTAGATTGCATGGAGTGCCTGTGTCCATTGTTTCTGATAGGGATTCGAAGTTTACATCGAGATTCTGGCAAAGCTTACAGACAGTATTGGGTACTGAACTGAGACTGAGTAGTGCTTTCCATCCTTAGACAAATGGTCAGTCAGAAAGAACCATCCAGATTCTGGAAGATTTACTGAGAATGTGTGTCCTTGATTTCCAAGGAAATTGGGAAAGCCATTTGCCTTTAGCCGAATTTGCTTACAACAACAGTTTTCACTCGAGCATTAGTATGGCGCCTTTCGAGGCTTTGTATGGCAGAAAATATCGATCTCCGATTTGCTGGGTAGAAGTTGGAGATGGGCCTTTTCTTGGGCCCGAAATTGTACATGAAACTACCGAAAAAGTGAAACTGATCCAACAGAGACTGAAAACTGCACAGAGCCGATAGAAAAGTTATGTGGATGTCCGCAGGCGAGACAGAGAATATGAAGTAGGTGATCACGTTTTTGTAAAAATGACACCGATGAAAGGCCAGACTCGTTTTGGAGTCAAGGGTAAGCTAGCGCCGAGGTATGTCGGACCATTTGAGATTATTGAGAAAATCAATCCGGTGGCGTATCAAGTAGCACTTCATCCTGAAATGGAGCATATGCATAACATGTTTCATATTTCAATGTTAAGGGATTACCTCCGGGATCCTTTCCATGTGATTGAGTGTCACAGCCCAAACCCGCCCCTATGGGTTTAGTACCGTAACCGGCCAGTAACCCTAGATTACCGAAGGCCTGCTTAACAGTAATACAGTAAAACAGAGTACAGGGGCTTGGCGGAAGCCAATGCAGTAAATAAATAATGTCCAATGAGCTGTGACAGTCTGTATGCCAAAAAGATTTTTCATATAATTATACAGAACAGTACAAACAGTATGCATATAATATACAACCAGTCAGAACAGGGACTTAATCCCTGATAAACAGTACAGTGCAAAACGTTCAGTCTATACGATATTACAAAAATGGTACAGAGACAGACGGGGAAGTAAAAACACCCCTAAGCCTTGGCTTGGCAGGCTCGGAACCTCGCAGTAAGGCACATAGGTTGGCTTGACAAAACTGGAGTTACCTCAACGTCTCTAGCTTTGATCCGGTGCCTGTACACCTACATATATATATGAGCAGTGAGCTAAAGCCCAGTGAATAACATAAAGCGTAAAGAGGTTTAGAATGAATGTCCTTACAGTAATGAAAACAGTTCAATTCAATCAGTATATCAGTCGTTCAGTACAGTAAACAGTCATATGTGGTACATCCATTAGCATAACAGTAACAGTAGGTCTTAAAAGACCGAACAGTAATGATGGTCATCAATCAGTAAACAGTAGTGGTTACAACGAGGGAACCGACAGAGATCTCTGTAACAGTAACAGTATACAGTAGGTGCTAAGGACGCCACAGTACAGTTCAGAAATAAAGGACATACATTCATTCAGTAATCAATATCAGTTCAGTAAACAGTTCAGTTCAGTATTCAAAAGATAATCATTTTGAACATATCTTTACACAATTGTTACTCACAGAGTTCTGGCTACAGTGAACTAGAGCGTCTCCTCGGAAAGCCAACCCTATACAGTTAACAGATTGAACACACACTAAGCTATACAGTTGGGAAAGATAATAAATTAATCCCTAAATTTGCCTCGGTGTGTTCTACATCTATATCCTCTTTAAGATGCCTTAAACTAGGCCTAGGAATGCCTAGGATGGAAAGAGGATGCAAAGATGCACTAGAAAACACTTTACAAAATTTGCTGAAAACAGGGGTCTCGCTCGAGCGAGGCTTTCTTCGCTCGAGCGGACATGCGGACAAAGGAGCTCCGCTCGAGCGTGGATTCCGTCGCTCGAGCGGACTGCGTGCTACAGTAAAACTGCTGGATGCTCAGATTTTACGCCCGATGCTCGCTCGAGCGTGAGACACAGCCCTTCGCTCGAGCGTACGCCTGCGCGCACCAAGATGCTGAGAGCTTGAAAATTACGCTCGAGCCACCATTCCCTCGCTCGAGCGGAGCTCAGAAGAAACGATGGTCGCTCGAGCGGAGAATCCTTCGCTCGAGCATAGAAGCCAAATTCTAGAATTTCCAAATTTGCCTCCCAAACTCAAACCAAGCATTCCTAAGCTCAAAATTCGACCTCTTGGGCCCAAATTCTGGAAAACACATCCAAACTTACTATACAACAAGTTTCAAAGCTCAATTTGTGAATTTAAAGCCCAAGGGTGAATCAATTAAATCCAAATTCAAACCCATTTTCATGAACATGAAGAACATGCAAACATGCATGAATTCAAACCATTTCAAAACTTCAAAACATGCTCTAATGAGCTCATTCTTTTCAAAACAAGTTGAAAACATGGACTTAAGCTTAATTATGAACATGCATGTGACAATTTGCCATGAAATCAACTCAATTCATCAATACACACATGCATGCATGAAATGAGCTACAATACAACATTTTAAAGCAATTCATGACTTAGACCACTCATCAACCATGAACTAGATACATCTCAAATACATAAATGAGGGGATGAAGCTCATACCTAGGTCCTTAATTACAAGTCTTGAGGTTCAGCTAGAAAGAACTTCTTCCAATTCCTTCAATTTCCAAGCAATTACAAGTTGAAGAACTAATCTTCTAACTCTCTCTCTCTCTCTAAATTCGGTTAAGCTCTCAAATGTGGCTGATGAAATGTTTGCAATGAGTGTGATAAAGCTCAAATGTGTTGCCTACATGGCCCACTAACAACGGCATTTAGGTAAATAAACCTAACTCTTTAATTGGCTCTATTTAATCTAGTTTAATCATACCAAATCACTTTTTAATGAAATATGCTATAAAATCACATAAATTATGATGATCATAAAACACTAAACGATTCCCGGTTCGGCCGCCGATAAGGCCTTCAATTAGCAGTTTAAACGAAACAAACTGAACAGATAATCAAATAGTCAAACAGATAGAATGCAAAATAACTCATATATACTCGGTCGATTCAGTTTCAGTTTCCAGTCAGTCAGTTCAGTAATTCAATCGGTTCATTTACTTTCCATAATCGGTCTTAATTTAGCAGTAATCGGTATTAATCAGTAATTTGTCGGTAACAGCGTGGGGGTTTTGTTACAGTCTCCCCTCCTTATAAAGAGTTTAGTCCTCTAAACTCGAGTTACCTTCATTCTGGAAGAAAACAGGGTTCAGCGGAACAAATCAGGATATCTCTTAGCCATGTCATCTTCCCTTTCCCAAGTGGCATACACGCCACCATGGTTTTGCCAGTCAACTTTCACTAACGGGATCTCTTGTTTCTCAGTTTCTTGATCCGTCTGTTTACAATCTGTATAGGCCGTTCCTCGTAAGTGTAGTCATCACTCAACACTATCCGAGTAGGCTCAATCACATGGAAAGGATCCCGGAGATAATCTCTCAACATAGAGATGTGGAAGACGTTGTGCATATGCTCCATTTCAGGAGGAAGCGCAACTTGATACGCCACCGGATTGATTTCTCAATAACCTCATACGGCCCGACATATCTCGGCGCTAACTTGCCTTTGACTCCAAAACGAGTCTGGCCTTTCATTGGTGTCACTTTCACAAACACGTGATCACCCACTTCATATTCTCGGTCTCGTCTTCTAACATCTGCATAACTTTTATGTC
The DNA here is from genome assembly GCA_030407325.1 of Camellia japonica. Lineage (NCBI taxonomy): Eukaryota > Viridiplantae > Streptophyta > Magnoliopsida > Ericales > Theaceae > Camellia > Camellia japonica. Next base: position 9,678 of record JAPPVO010001016.1, on the reverse strand, counting down.
GGCTCTGTGCAGTTTTCAGTCTCTGTTGAATCAGTTTCACTTTTTCAGTCGTTTCATACACAATCTCGGGCCCAAGCAAAGGCCCATCTCCAACCTCTGCCCAGCAAATCGGAGATCTACATTTTCTGCCATACAATGCCTCGAAAGGCGGCATACCGATACTTGAATGGTAACTGTTGTTGTAGGCGAATTCAGCTAAGGGCAAATGGCTTTCCCAATTTCCTTGAAAATCAAGGACACACATTCTCAATAAATCCTCCAGAGTCTAGATGGTCCTTTCTGATTGTCCATCTGTCTGAGGATGATAGGCACTACTCAGTCTCAATTCAGTACCCAATGCAGTCTGTAGGCTTTGCCAAAACCTCGATGTAAACTTCGAATCCCTGTCAGAAACAATGGATACAGGCACTCCATGCAGTCTAACAATTTCATCAATATAAATTATAGCCAATTTGTCCGCATTATAAATTGTCTTGACAGGTAAGAAGTGAGCAGATTTGGTCAGTCTATCAACAATAACCCAAATCGAATCCATACCTTTTCTGGAGCGAGGCAATCCAACGATAAAATCCATCGTGATATGCTCCCATTTCCACTCCGGTATGGGTAAGGGTTGCAGTAAGCCTGCGGGTCGCTGATGTTCCGCTTTGACTTGTTGGCAATGAAGACATTTTGACACAAAGTCGGCAATTTCTTTCTTCATTCCGGCCACCAGAAATTCTGTTTCAGATCTTGGTACATTTTCGTATTCCCTAGGTGGATAGAAAATTTTGAATTGTGGCCCTCTTGCAGAACTCTTCTTTTCAGTTCAGTGTCATTCGGTACACACAGTCTTTCTTGAAATTTCAGTACATTGCTTTCAAATTTGAACCCGGTCTCGGTTTAGATTCTCTTTCTTCGATGATCTTCCTCAAGAAGTCATCCGTTGCTGTTTCTCTTAATTTCTTCGATCAATGCCGGTTGAGCAGAAATAGCAGCTATTGTTCCACCTTGTTCTCTCAAAACAACTTCAATTCCAGATTTTTCAAGGTCACAAAGCAACTCTTTCTGTCCAGTGAGCAAACAAGCTAAATTTGCAATCGACTTCCGGCTCAGTGCATCGGCAACGGTGTTGGCTTTTCCCGGATGGTACAAATCTGTAGGTCATAGTCTTTAATCAATTCTAGCCATCTCCGCTGTCTCATGTTCAGTTCTTTCTGGGTGAAGAAGTACTTCAGACTCTTGTGATCGGTATATACTTCACATGTCGCCCCATACAAATAGTGACGCCAGATTTTCAGTGCAAACACTACTGCCGCGAGTTCCAGATCATGGGTCGGGTAGTTCTTTTCATGTGGTCTCAGTTGTCGGGAAGCATAAGCAATTACTCTCCCATTCTGCATTAAAACACATCCCAAACCCTTATGAGAAGCATCACTAAATACAGTATAACCATCCGTACCTGAGGGTAAGGTAAGAACAGGTGCAGTCACAAGTCGAGTTTTCAACTCTTGAAATGCTGATTCCCTCTGGTCAGTCCAGTCAAATGATGTCCCCTTCTGTGTCAGTTGAGTCAATGGTAAGGCAATTTTGGAGAAATCTTTGACAAATCTTCTGTAATATCCAGCCAATCCCAAAAAGCTGCGGACTTCTGTCACATTTGTTGGTCTAGGCCAGTTCACTACAGTTTCAATTTTTTGCGGATCAACAGAAATTCCATCTTTGCTAACAACATGCCCCAAAAACATAACATGATCAAGCCAAAACTCACATTTAGACAGTTTAGCATACATTTTCTGTTCTCTTAGGGTCTGCAGGGCAAGTCTCAAATGATGTTCATGTTCTTCTATACTTTTGGAGTAAATCAATATGTCATCAATAAATACCACAATAAAGTCATCAAGGTACGGTTTAAAAATTCTATTCATAAGGTCCATAAATGCTGCAGGTGCATTGGTAACTCCAAAAGGCATAACTAAAAATTCATAATGTCCATACCTCGTTCTAAAAGCAGTTTTATCAATGTCTCGTGGTTTAACTTTCAGTTGATGGTACCCCGATTTGAGATCAATCTTGGAAAACACTTGGGCACCCTGTAACTGATCAAATAAGTCATCAATACGCGGTAATGGATATTTGTTTTTCACAATTACCTTGTTCAGTTCACGGTAGTCAATGCACAGTCTCAGTGAGCCATCTTTCTTTTTCACAAACAAGACAGGTGCGCCCCACGGTGAAGTACTAGGCCTGATAAACTTTTTGTCTAGCAGTTCTTGCAATTGCACTTTCAATTCTTTCAATTCAGTTGGAGCCATTCTGTAAGGAGCTTTCGATACAGGCTGTGTTCCCGGAATCACATCAACGGTGAATTCAATCTCCCTGTCAATCAAATCCCCTGGCAGATCATCTGGAAAAACATCTGGGAATTCTCTGACTATAGGAATACAGTTCACATTAGTTTTAATATTATCACCAGTAGATACAGTCAGTACAGAACACAGATATCCTTTACACCCTTTCCTAATCAATTTAACAGCTTTCACAGAAGAAATCAAATACGGAGGAGGTACTACTCCAACCCCATTAAACACAATTCGGGTAAACCGGTGGACGGAAAACAACTTGCTTGGTCACACAGTCAATGGTGGCATGATATTTTTGTAACCAGTCCATCCCCAATATTACATCAAAATGATCAATGTTCAATGGCAGTAAATCAATAAACAGATGCATATCCCCAACAATGATTTCACATGCAGGGTACATATAAGCACATGTCATGGATCCTCCTACGGGTGATGATACAGCTAGCAGATAGTTCATAGGTTCTAAGGGTCTATTCAATTTCCGTGAAAAAGCATGCGATACATATGAGTGTGTAGACCCCGAATCAATCAGTACATATGCATTTTGAGCACAAATAGAGAGGATACCTGACACAACGGTTTCAGTATTTTGCACGTCTCCCGGTACTAGGGCAAACACTCGGCCCTGCCTCATCGGCTCTTTCCCGGTAGCTTTGGGGTTAGGCTTTGGTGCTACAGTCGATGCTGCGGCGCTGCCTGCAGCTTTACTATTGCCCGGAGCAGTGGAAGGCAATCTTTCACCATGTGGCCCCTTGCCACACCTGTAACAAGCACCAGAGATTTTATAACAAACTCCTTTATGGTTCTTACCACATTCGGAACAGGGCGAAATGGACGGTTTCCTTGACTAGAAGTAGTCGTTGACCCTGTATTTTGCTTTTTGTTCAATTGATTATGCTTGCCTTTCTTGAACTTGAAATTCTGTCTCTTGCCATGCCATTCAGATACCGGTGTTTCAGATTGTTTCACAGCTTCGATGTTTGACTCAGCCATCAATGCTCGGTCAAGAACACCGACATAGGTCGGTAGCTTTAAAACACTAATTTTGTCCAGTATTGCAACATTGAGGCCGCCTTCAAATTTTCTGGCCGTCTTGTAGTCAGTTCCACCATATGTGGAGCATATCTAGCAAGCTCGGTGAACTTTGTCTCATATTCAGCAACGGACATTGTGCCCTGTCTCAGTTGCTCAAATTCAGTTACTTTCCTGTCCCTGACACACTGGGGAAATATTTTCGAAGAAGGACTCCTTAAACTGAGCCCAAGTCATTACATTGTTGGTGTCACGGACCAGCATCCACCACCTTCTGGCCTCTTCTTGCAAGGTGAAGGTAGCTAACAGTACTTTATTTGCTCCGAACACGGAAACACTTCAAATAGCTTTTCAGTCTCAAGAACCCATGCTTCAACTTTTAGCGGTTCAAGGCCTCCCTGAAAGGATGGCGGTTTCATTTTGCTGAACTTCTGGGTGAGAGCAATTATGTCCCCCTCGTTAGCATTCACATTCTGTACATTCACATTCTGGTCCGGCTGTACCGGAGGAGGAGGTGGGGGCTGTTGGTTCTGTTGTTGCTCTAACCTTGCAGTTATTAGTTCCATCATTCTTTCCATTCTTGCCATTCTTGCCTCAGTGGATGAGGACTCAAATTCATTTGCATTATCCATTTCACTATAAAGCAGTTATAACGATTTTAAACATTAACAGTTGCATACTTAAACAATTTAACACATTAGCACATATTCAGTCATGTCATAACCATACACTTATCATGCTCATGTAATGCCCTAATCGCTTTTCTAGGACACTCTATAGCTCATTTGGACACGTGTGTGTGGTATAACTCGTGGTTAAGTATCGCTCTGATACCACTCTGTCACAGCCCAAACCCGCCCCTATAGGTTTAGTACCGTAACCGGCCAGTAACCCTAGATTACCGAAGGCCTGCTTAACAGTAATACAGTAAAACAGAGTACAGGGGCTTAGCGGAAGCCAATGCAGTAAATAAACAATGTCCAATGAGCTGTAACAGTCTGTATGCCAAAAAGATTTTTCATATAATTATACAGAACAGTACAAACAGTATGCATATAATATACAACCAGTCAGAACAGGACTTAATCCCTGATACAGTACAGTACAAAACGTTCAGTCTATACGGTATTACAAAAATGGTACAGAGACAGACGGGGAAGTAAAAACACCCCTAAGCCTTGGCTTGGTAGGCTCGGAACCTCGCAGTAAGGCACATAGGTTGGCTTGACAAAACTGGAGTTACCCTGACGTCTCTAGCTTTGATCCGGTGCCTGTACACCTACATATATATATGAGCAGTGAGCTAAAGCCCAGTGAATAACATAAAACGTAAAGAGGTTTAGAATGAATGTCCTTACAGTAATGAAAAACAGTTCAATTCAATCAGTATATCAGTCGTTCAGTACAGTAAACAGTCATATGTGGTACATCCATTAGCATAACAGTAACAGTAGGTCTTAAAAGACCGAACAGTAATGATGGCCATCAATCAGTAAACAGTAGTGGTTCCAACGAGGGAACCGACAGAGATCTCTGTAACAGTAACAGTATACAGTAGGTGCTAAGGACGCCACAGTATAGTTCAGAAATAAAGGACATACATTCATTCAGTAATCAATATCAGTTCAGTAAACAGTTCAGTTCAGTATTCAAAAGATAATCATTCTAAACCTCTTTACGCTTTATGTTATTCACTGGGCTTTAGCTCACTGCTCATATATATATGTAGGTGTACGGGCACCGGATCAAAGTTAGAGACGTCGGGGTAACTCCAGTTTTGTCAAGCCAACCTATGTGCCTTACTGCGAGGTTCCGAGCCTGCCAAGCCAAGGCTTAGGGGTGTTTTTACTTCCCCGTCTGTCTCTGTACCATTTTTGTAATACCGTATAGACTGAACGTTTTGCACTGTACTGTTTATCAGGGATTAAGTCCCTGTTCTGACTGGTTGTATATTATATGCATACTGTTTGTACTGTTTTGTATAATTATATGAAAAATCTTTTTGGCATATAGACTGTCACAGCTCATTGGACATTGTTTTATTTACTGCATTGGCTTCCGCCAAGCCCCTGTACTCTGTTTTACTGTATTACTGTTAAGCAGGCCTTCGGTAATCTAGGGTTACTGGCCGGTTACAGTACTAAACCCATAGGGGCGGGTTTGGGCTGTGACATTGAGCCTACCCGTGTAGTGCTAAGCGATGACTACACTTATGAAGAACGGCCTATTCAGATTGTGAACAGATAAATCAAGAAGTTAAGGAATAAAGAGATTCCGTTAGTGAAAGTTGACTGGCAAAACCATGGTGGCGTGTATGCCACTTGGGAAAGGGAAAATGATATGAGGAAGAGATATCCTGAATTGTTTCCACTGAATCCTGTTTTCTTCCAAAATGAAGATAATTCGAGTTTAGAGGACCAAACTCTTTGTAAGGAGGACCAAACTCTTTGTAAGGAGGGGAGACTGTGACAACCCTCACCACTGTTTACTGATAAGACCACTACTTACTGCTAAACTGGATAAGTAAATGATTAGACTGAAATTCCGAATCAATTGCATGAATCTATTGTGTTATATGCATTTCTATCTGTTGACTGTTAAATGTATCTGTTCATGTTTCATGCTTTAAACTGCAAATTGAAGGCCTTATCGGCGGCCGAATCTAAAATTGATTATTTTTTTATGCTAATTAGAATTAATGTGATTTTATGGCGTATTTGATTAAAATGCGATTTGGTATGATTAAATTAGATTAACTGAAGCTAAATTATAAGAGTTGGCCTTATTTACCAATTTGCCACATTAGTGGCCCACTACATAGGACATATTGGGATTTGTTTTCATCTCATTTTGTACATTCCATCAGCCACTCCTTGAGCCTTAGCCGACTAGAGAGAGAGGGAGACTTAGAAGAATTGATTTCATCTTATATTTGCTTGGAGACTTGAAGAATTTGGAAAAGAATTGTATATTTGAGCTTGTATACCTTGAATTCAAAACTTAAGGTAGAAGATTCATCCTCTGATTTATGTATTCAAGCTAGTTCTTGCATGGTCCATGGTTAACTAGTGAGCTAAGTCAAGAATTTGCTTAAAAACATTGAATTGAGTAGGAATTCATGCATGCATGTTGCCATTCTTGAGTTTTGAGGATTTTGTCCATGAAATTGTATATGCATGTTCATATTATAGTTCTAGTCCTTGAATTCACCATGTTTTTGAAAGAATTGGCTCTTTGGAGCATGTTTTAGAAGCTTTGAAGTCATTAGAACTCATGCATGTATGAGTTTTGCATTAATTCCCATGTTCTTGAGTTTTGAGCTAAAGTTTGTATTTAATTAACTTACTTTTGGGCTTTGATTTCTCAAATTGAGCTTTGAATCATGTTATACTATGAGTTTACAAGTGTTTTCCAGAAAATTAGCCTAAGATGATCGAATTTAAGGCATTTAAACTTGGTTTTGAGTTTGAGGTTCGAATTTGGAATTTCCAGAATTTGGACTCACGCTTGAGCGGGGAAATTAGCGCTCGAGCGTGAAATTCGTGCTCCCAGCACTTTGCATTGTTTTACAGTCCGCTCGAGCGGGGGAATGCACGCTCGAGCGTGGACTTGTGTCACACGCTCGAGCGAGTGTCGAGCGCCCATCGAGCATGATTTTCACACATCCAGTACTTTTGCCATGTTTTGCAGTCCGCTCGAGCGTGGGAAGTGACGCTCGAGCGGGGAACCTTTGTCTGCATGTCCGCTCGAGCGTATAAAGCCACGCTCGAGCGTGACCCTGTTTTCTGAAAATTTTGTAAAGTGTTTAAAAGTGCATCCTTGCATCCTCATTCCATCATGGGCATTCTTAGGCCTAGTTTAAAGGCATCTTAATGAGGATATTGATATAGAACCACACCGAGGCAAATTAGGGATTAAATTATTATTTTCCCAACTGTGTAGCTTAGTGTGTGTTCATCCTGTAACTGTGTAGGGTTGGCATCCGAGGACTCACACTAGCTTATCTGTAGCCCAGAACTCTGTGAGTAACAATGTTGTAAAGATATGTTCAAAAATGATTATCTTCTGAACAATTGAACTGTACTGTTTTCTGAAATGATACTGTTACTGAATGAATGATGTCCCAATTGTGAATTGTATTGTGGCATCCTTAGCAACCTACTGTTACTGTACTGTACTACTACTGTCACAGAGATCTCTGTCGGTTCCCATGATGGAACACTACTGTTTACTGATATGATGGCCATCAACTGACTGTTCGGTCTGTTTAGACCTACTGTAACTGTTTTGCTATTGGATGTACCACATATGACTGCTATGACTGAAACTGATATACTGATTGAAATGACTGTTTTCGATACTGAAAGGACATTCATTCTTAACATCTTTACGCATTATGTTATTCACTGGACTTTAGCTCACTGCTCATTTATATATGTAGGTGTACAGACACCGGACCGTTGCTAGGAGCGTTGGGATAAACTCCAGTTTTGTCAAGCCAACCACTGTGCCTCACTGAGAGGTTCCAAGTCCTTCAATCTAGGGCTTTTGGGGTGTTTTAGATTTCCCCTTTTTATATCTGGTTTTGTAATACTGTATAGACTGAATGATGTTTTACTGTACTGTTCTAATAGGGATTAGGTCCCTGTCCTGGATGACTGTATATGGATGTATATGTACTGTTTATGTGTATATGTATGAAAAGTCTTTTTGCATACAGACTGTCACAGCTCATTAGACATCTTTTAATTACTGTTTTGGCTTCCGCCAGCCCCTGTACTCTGTATTACTGTTTCACTGTTAAACAGGCCTTCGGTAATCTCGGATTACTAGTTGGTTACGGTACTAAACCCATAAGGGCGGGTTTGGGTCGTGACAGCGGCAACTTTACCGGTGAGCCGTTGAACCTCCAAAGGTTTCTCGCAGGTCTGCCAAATGATCAGATAAGAGTTTACTTTTGACTAACATGTCATCGACGTAGACTTTTATGTTCCGCCCTATCTAGTGGCGAAAGACGGCATTGACCAAATGTTGGTAAGTTGCTCTGGCATTTTTCAAGCTGAATGACATAACACGATAGTGATAAGTTCCTCTGTCTGTGATGAAAAAGGTGTGTTCCTGGTCAGCCGGTTGCATCAGAATTTGATTGTAGCCAGAGAAGGCATCCATGAAACTAAACATCTGATGTTCGGCAGTGGCATCGACCAGCAAATCTATCCGGGGGAGGGAATAACTATCTTTGGTGCAAGCTCGATTAAGGTCGGAATAGTTGACACAGAGTCACTATTTACCATTGTTTTTGCGAACCAGGACTACATTAGACAGCCACCTGGGTAGTCCACGTTTTTTATAAACTGCACCTTCAGTAGTTTGTCTACTTGAGGCGATGGGAGCATTGCGTTTTGGGTGAAAGATACGCTGCCTCTGGCGGAAAGGTCTGAAGTGGGGCTCGATACTGAGACGGTGAGTGATGAAAGAGGGATTGATGCCCGGCATGTCGGAATGAATCCAAGTAAACACATCATTGTGCTCGGTTAGGAGAGCTGTGAGGTCGGCCTTCGCTTGGGAGGATGTTTGTCACACCCCTAACCCGCCCCAAAAAGGTTTGGGCATGACCTAATCAGAAACTTACCATACCATACTTTCACAATAGGCAACACAGAATAGAGGACTGAAAAGATACCAGAATCATATACGAGGGTCGGGGTATTACAATGTTGGCTGCCGATCCTAGCTGTTTTGGCTGAGTTGGTAAGATCGATAAGGACTTCGACCCTTTGACTAACTCTTCTTCGTCTCTGACGTCGAGTCCTTCAATGATCATAGCCTCCTTTAGCTTGACCTTCTTTAGTGAGGCGACGTAGCATTCTCTGGCTATTGTTTGCTCACCCCTCACGGTGCCTTCCCCAAGGTCGGTGGGGAATTTCATGGCTAGATGGCATGTGGAGATGACAGCTTGGAAAGCGTTAAGAGCTGTGCATCCGAGGATGATGTTATAAGTAGAAGGATAGTCGACGACAAGGAAAGTGAGTAGCTTGGTGGTCTACCGTGGATACTCTCCGATGGTGATGGATAGATTGATAGAGCCTATGGAGGTCACCCGATCCCCCGTGAAGCCAACTAGCGGGGTCTGGAGAGGAGACAGTTTTTCTTCTCCGACCTTGAGCTGGTGATAGGCATTCAAGAAGATAAAGTCTGAAGAACTGCCATTGTCGACAAATACCCGTCTGACTTTGTAATTGGATAAGAGAGCAGAGATGAAAAGGGGGTCGTCGTGGGGTAACGGATGCCTGTGCAGTAG
>JAPPVO010001013.1:0-14896 GCA_030407325.1 Camellia japonica | reverse complement strand
ATAGAGTGTCACGACCCGCTCCCCGTACCAAGGGTTAAGCATCGTGATGGCCAATAACTGAGGTTACCTTCGACCAATTCTTAAACAGATCAATAAACGCAAGCGGAAGTAATATTTAAGTAAGGATACCAAAATAATCATCGGAGCTTCTATTTTTATTACAAAATATATTGACCAAAAATGCCGATATTTACAAATAAAAATATCATAAAAGTGTTGTGTGTGTGTCTATTCCGAAACCCCGCATCTAAGACTTTCCAAAAGCTATTTCTGAATTGCATTGTTTCCTGAAAATTGGTAAATAGCTATAAGCACATGGCTGAGTGATAAATATTATACCAAGAGTATAAAGGACACGAAATAACCATGGATAGTTAGTTAGGCCAAAACATTTAAGATAACTTAATCAGAACAAATAATCCTTTAAGTAGCAAAACTGAGATTATGTAAATAAATAACCATAACCACGGTAATTTGGTAAACAAATCATTTAAGTGGCAGAAACTGAAATACAGAAACTATGTAAGTATATGACCATAACCACGGTACAGAACAGAACATAACAGAACAGAGGTCACAGAAGTGACAATCAGAACAGAGGTACGGATTCAAGAGGTGGCTCGTACGGATTCTAGAGGTGGCTCCCACAATAGTGTAGCACTTAGGTCCGCACAGTACTTTTGTAACGCCCCAACCCTTCACATATCATCGATATTGTCCGCTTTAGGCCACGCCTGCACGGATTTGTTCTTCCCAGTGGGTCACCCATCCCAGAACTACTCCAGCCTAAGCACGCTTAACTGGGGAGTTCTAATAGGCTCTCACCACCCGGGAAAAGGCCTCAATGCTATATAAGGGTCCAGGCTTTTACTTTTATAGCTCAGGAACTCCCCCTCCATTCCCGATATGGGACACCGGGGCCTTACAATCCACCCCTCCATAAGGCTGCACGTCCCCGTGCAGTAGCCTGCCAGCTCGCAAGCCTGCCCACATGCACCGAGAGACGCCAGGGGCCCACACTCGGTACTCTAGAGAGTCGGCTCTGATACCATTTGTAACGCCCCAACTTCCGGGTCGTTAATAAATCAAATCAACCTCGTTAATAAATCAAATCAACCTTAAATTTATAATCGCAGATAACTCATAATCCCAAAAATACAAATTATCTCCACAAATAATTAACTCAAAAGTCTCCAAAACATAAATTATACAAATCTCCAAAAATAATATATAGTTGTGGACTAAAAGAATCTCCAACTCAAACAATCTCTTTAGATGCTTCAACTCCAACCGCCACGAAATTTGCTCCACGCCTGAAAAATAAATTAATTCGGGAAGTATACAATACAACAGGAATAACAAGGCTCAAACAGAAAATAAATTAACAGAGATCCAGCAATTACACAACCGATTAGATTCGATAATCAAATAATTTACCAAATTGCACAAACAAGTCAACTCGACGTATGAAAATTTATCAAGAACCAAATACTCGGTCCTACTCGGTACATGACCAATGACCGGCCTCACCCACCTCACCCGAGCACAAACGCTTATCTGGGCTATTGGTCCAAGCTATTGGCAAGGTCTACTCGATTCATGTACGGAGCATTTCCACGTCATTTAGCCAGACAAATTAACAATAACTACACATAACAACTTCATAGAATTTATCAAATGACCAGAGTACTCAAATGAATCAACAATGAATAATTCCACAGAATTTACCAAACGATCAGAATAATCAAGAGGATTACAAATTGAAAGTAATTAACATAAACCCTTTGTAAAGAGATTTAGAGGAAGCGTATTGTATACCACCCAAATTACCTCAAATCAATCTCCTCCGTCTCCAACGTTTGAATCTCGATCTTTCTCCATGAATCTCCAAATTCTAAGCCATAAGGTATGTAAGGTTTCACAAAATCTACAACTCTCCTCCTTTATGAAAATGCTTACTCTCACTTTAAACATTCTTAATCTAAACTCTAAATCTATATAACAAATGGAGAGAGATATGGAAAAACCATAGAAAGAAGTTGAGAGGTGAGCTCAATTTATAGGCAAACTTGGTGTAACATGGCAAAAGCCCACTGGTTGGAATTGAAAGGTCAAGTTAGAATTTACTTGTCATTAAAGCCCACTAGTTGGAATTTGATTAGATCACTAGTTGGAAAATGAATGGACACTATTTGGAATTGAAAGGACAAGTCAGAATTTATTGGTTCATTAAAGCCCACTAATAAACACTAGTTGGATTATGAAAAAACACTAGTTGGATTATGAAAAGACACTAGTTGGCATTAAATGGACACTAGTTGGATTAAATGAACACTAGTTGGACAATAATTTAAACATTATTTTTTTTTTAAAGCGAATACATATTCAGGGGCTTCACAACCTATCCCCTTAAAACAATTTTGCCCCTAAAATTCAACTACATACTGCCTTCGAAAAGCTCGGTGTTTCACAATCTATCCCCCTTAAACAAATTTCGTCCTCGAAATTGACACACTCTTATACTCCAAAGTTTAATAACTACAACCTCTTCAGATAATACGCTTTCGCTACGCACTCTGATATAAACAACCATTTTTTTTTTACCTCAAATATCAATCACGTTTTTTTTTTTTTTTTTACCTCAAATACTGAACCCAATTATTAATCACCCAACAGATCCCATGTAAGACCTAATCCCTACGCTCTGATACAATTTGTAACGCCCCAACCCTTCACATATCATCGATATTGTCCGCTTTAGGCCACGCCTGCACGGATTTGTTCTTCCCAGTGGGTCACCCATCCCAGAACTACTCTAGCCTAAGCATGCTTAACTGGGGATTTCTAATAGGGCTCTCACCACCTGGCGTCCCACATCAGGAATGGAGGGGGAGTTCCTGAGCTATAAAAGTAAAAACCTGGACCCTTATATAGCATCGAGGCCTTTTCCTGGGTGGTGAGAGCCCTATTAGAACTCCCCAGTTAAGTGTGCTTAGGCTGGAGTAGTTCTGGGATGGGTGACCCACTGGGAAGAACAAATCCGTGCAGGCGTGGCCTAAAGCGGACAATATCGATGATATGTGAAAGGTTGGGGCGTTACAAATGGTATCAGAGCATAGGGATTAGGTCTTACATGGGATCTGTTGGGTGATTAATAATTGGGTTCAGTATTTGAGAAAAAAAAAAAAAAAACATGATTGATATTTGAGGTAAAAAAAAAAATGGTTGTTTATATCAGAGTGTGTAGCGAAAGCATATTATCTGAAGAGGTTGTAGTTATTAAACTTTGGAGTATAAGAGAGTGTCAATTTCGAGGACGAAATTTGTTTAAGGGGGATAGATTGTGAAACCTCGAGCTTTTCGAAGGCAGTATGTAGTTGAATTTCAGGGGTAAAATTGTTTTAAGGGGATAAGTTGTGAAGCCCCTGAATATGTATTCGCTTTTAAAAAAAATAATGTTTAAATTATTGTCCAACTAGTGTTCATTTAATCCAACTAGTGTCCATTTAATGCCAACTAGTGTCTTTTCATAATCCAACTAGCGTCTTTTCATAATCCAACTAGTGTTTATTAGTGGGCTTTAATGAACCAATAAATTATAACTTGTCCTTTCAATTCCAAATAGTGTCCATTCATTTTCCAACTAGTGATCTAATCAAATTCCAACTAGTGGGGCTTTAATGAGAAGTAAATTCTAACTTGACCTTTCAATTCCAACCAGTGGGCTTTTATGCCATGTTACACCAAGTTTGCCTATAAATTGAGCTCACCTCTCAACTTCTTTCTATGGTTTTTCCATATCTCTCTCCATTTGTTATATAGATTTAGAGTTTAGATTAAGAATGTTTAAAGTGAGAGTAAGCATTTTCATAAAAGAGGAGAGTTATAGATTTTGTGAAACCTTACATACCTTATGGCTTAGAATTTGGAGATTCATGGAGAAAGATCGAGATTCGAACGTTGGAGACGGAGGAGATTGATTTGAGGTAATTTGGGTGGTATACAATATGCTTCCTCTAAATCTCTTTACAAAGGGTTCATGTTAATTACTTTCAATTTGTAATCCTCTTGATTATTCTAATCGTTTGGTAAATTCTGTGGAATTATTCATTGTTGATTCATTTGAGTACTCTGGTCATTTGATAAATTCTATGAAGTTTTCTGTGTAGTTAATGTTGATTTGTCTGGCTAAATGACGTGAAAATGCTCCGTACATGAATCGAGTAGACCTTGTCAATAGCTTGGACCAATAGCCCAGATAAGCGTTTGTGCTTGGGTGAGGTGGGTGAGGCCGGTGAGGCCGGTCATTGGTCATGTACCGAGTAGGGACCGGGTATTTGGTTCTTGATAAATTATCATATGTCGAGTTGACTTGTTTGTGCAATTTGGTAAATTGTTTGATTATCGAATCTAATCGGTTGTGTAATTGCTGGATCTCTGTTAATTTATTTTCTGTCTGAGCCTTGTTATTCCTATTGTATTGTATACTTCCCGAATTAATTTATTTTTCAGGTGTGGAGCAAATTTAGTGGCGGTTGGAGTTGAAGCATCTAAAGACATTGTTTGAGTTGGAGATTCTTTTAGTCCACAACTATATATTATTTTTAGAGATTTGTATAATTTATGTTTTGAAGACTTTTGAGTTAATTATTTGTGGAGATAATTCGTATTTTTGGGATTATGAGTTATCTGCGATTATAAATTTGAGGTTGATTTGATTTATTAACGACCCGGAAGTTGGGGCGTTACAACTTTGCTCCGTACAGAACAGAGGTACGGATTTAAGAGGTAGCTCGTACGGATTCTAGAGGTGGCTCCCACAATAGTGTAGAACTTAGCTCCGCACAGCACTTTGCTCCGCACAGAACAGAGGTCAATGGATCCATGACAAACAGAGGACCACAAAGTGGTCAAACAGAGACCAATAGTTATTTAAATCCCCCAAGGCGTGGGACTCTCGTGGCGGTACTTACAAAACATAATTGTGTATAAGGTCATAGTCAAATATTCTTTAAAAGTAAAACAAACATATCCATGGGTTTCCTTTTAAGCAAATAGGGTTCAGAAATAAAACCACGTAACTGAAATGTTTATATAATTTATAATAGTTTATAAAACATAGCTTATATAAAATACATAATGGTAAGTTAAAATATACGTAAAATACATTATGGTGACTCAAGGTATAATATAACTCACCTTTACTTTAATACATTACTCTTTCTTTCTACTATTAAAAACCCTCTCAGCTTCCACTATTATTTCCTTCTTCGTCTCTTTTCTTTCTTTTTTCTTTCTTTTCTTTTCTTTTCTTTTCTTTCTCTTCACCCAGCCGAATCACCTCCCTATTTATAAGGAGGTGAGGCCATTGGTTGGCCAACACGTGGCCAGGCCATCCCTCTCTCCCAGATTCGATATTTAATTTCATGATTTGTTCTTATCCTAAATAAATATTTAAGATAATTATCATTTGACCCAATATTTTAATATAATTATATAAATAAATTAATTACTAATTAAATTACACTCTATCGTACACCAACATAAAATTAATTATTTATTTTACTATCACATCCATTATTATATTATTATTATATTTTGATCCCTAAACTTTTACTAATTATATTGTTGTACAAAATTATGCATAATAATATATAATAAATTATATATTTTCCGAACTGAGATTAAATAATATTAGTATAAATTCTACAGAATAATTAAAAATCTGGGTTGTTACAATCTTCCTTCCTTTTAAAATTTCGTCCTCGAAATTTGTTATATGTAAGCTATCCACTGTGCACTCTGATAAATATATATTAGATGATTAATCTGATAGAAAATACTACCTGAAAAAAAACTTTACCAAAAATAACTGACTGTCTAGTTGTCAAAAATTGGTTTGGTCCAGAATGAGAAATAACAGGTGACTTTAAAAACTTTTCACTCGTTTTGCTTACGATAAAAATAAATAAAAATGAGAACGTAATGACAGAATTATATGCAAGAATTGAAAATTTTGAGATGAACTTTTCATTTCTTTTATCCGTGAACTTTCCATTGATGAAAAATAGTTTCAAAATTAATATATTTAAAATTTGAATCCACTTTTAAAAAACATCGAAATAATTTTTTTTTTAATACTGAACTGAAAATTATATGTATTTAATTATATTATAATTTTGGTGGGTGCTTGAGCCCGACATCCTTCTTTTCTTGTCCTTCTTTTATTATAACAAATATAAATTATATCTAATATCTTTCACAAATTAGGCACACCAAATTTTTTATTATTATATATATAATCATATAAAATTATAATATAATTAAATCGACGAACAAAATAATAATTCGGTATTAATTACCCGCTATCCTATTTCTTAAACGTGTGTGTGTCCTATACTCCAATGATGATTTTATTTATTTATTTTTTTTTAAACCATTGCTCTGATACCACTTGTCACGATCCGCTCCTCGTACTCAAGGGTTAAGCATCGTGATGGCCAGTAATTGAGGTTACCTCTGACTAATTCTTAAACAGATCAATAAACGCAAGCGGAGGTAATATTTAAATAAGGATACCAAAATAATCATCGGAGTTTCTATTTTTATTGCAAAATATATGACCAAAAAGGCCGATATTTACATATAAAAATATCATAAAAGTGTTGTGTGTGTGTCTATTCTGCAACCCCGCATCTAAGACTTTCCAAAAGCTATTTCTGAATTGCATTGTTTCCTGAAAATTGGTAAACAGCTATAAGCACATGGCTGAGTGATGAATATTATACCAAGAGTATTTAGGCCAAAACATTTAAGATAACTTAGTCGGAACAAATAATCCTTTAAGTAGCAAAACTGAGATTATGTAAATAAATAACCATAACCACGGTAATTTGGTAAACAAATCATTTAAGTGGCAGAAACTGAAATACAGAAACTATGTAAGTATATGACCATAACCACGGTACAGAACAGAACAGAACAGAGGTCATAGAAGTGACAGTCAGAACAGATGTACGGATTCAAGAGGTGGCTCGCACGGATTCTAGAGGTGGCTCCCACAATAGTGTAGCACTTAGCTCCGCACAGAACAGAGGTACGGATTCAAGAGGTGGCTCGTTGTAGACGTCCCCGAACGCATCCCGGCGAGGAGTGCGAGTCCCTCCCGTTCTGGTTCGATATTGGGTCACTACAGTTCGAAGGACTCAAATGTCACGGTTCTTAATCTTGAACCAAAGAGTCCAAATCCGGCAAATCGTTTTGAAAACAGATTTTTTGAAAGAAGTGCCAAACATGGACTGCTTCGCCAGATACAGAGTCGCCACCTAAATGTTTTTAAAATGGGAAATTTAGGAAACCCTGACTCGGTGCCAAAGGCCACGTGTCCGTCATCACCAAAGTTACCTCGGCTCGGGAACTTGGGTACGATTGGGGAAGGTCACCTCATGAGCAGCCCCGCTCGCCCGGTCAAAGACCGGCCTCTACTAACCATGATATCTTATTTCGAAAACATTGTGAGTTCTTATTCCGGTTATTAGCCTAGGTTACTATGTGATGCTCGCAGCAAACAAGTATAGACTGGGTCGCCTGAACTGGAACAAGACATTTCATGTTTGTTTGTTTGAAAACGGTTTGATGGTGCTACCCGCAGGTAGGCTAAGACGTGGATTTGTCACCCTCAGGTGGGCTTAGAAAACATGATTTTGCCACTATCTAGTGGGCTTAAAACAAACATTTGATGAATTGTTCCAATTCAAATAACTCAACCTCCACCCACAGGCATTCAAGGCAGTTATATCACATAAGCACGTAGCCTCATGGTAAGCATGCTATTCATGGCAGCACTCACACGCGTGCAAGGATGCTAAAGCATAAAACTCACCAAGTACTCCGAGCCAAGAACAGAAGATCATTAGAAATCATGCATGATCCTAATTATACAGAAATGCCTAATGCAACACATGCAAAAATGCAACTATAGCAGGCTCGGCTATTCTAAACACGGCATATGGAATGTTACAACTAACACGTATTCAATTTGGAATTGAAATACAAATGCAGTTTGTATGATGCGCCGAGCCCGGTGCGTGCAAAACAGATGAATGAATGCAAACATGCTATCATACTGTATGCTAATTGAAATATGCCCTATATCTAACCATCATAAGCGGGTAAATAAAAAGGAAGAAAGACGTGGGGTTGGAAGACATACATCACACTCACCCACACTTATTACAATTATGCCCTCGCGCAGAGGGTCCGAATGAATAATACAGTCCGAAATGAAAGAATAATACAGTCCGAATAAATATACAGATTCCTAATTAATTAACATATTAACTAAGGAAAACTGTAAACTGGCATGCAAGCCAGGGGCTGCCTCGCGCGAAAATCCACTGGGATGCCTCGATTAGCCTCTGTTTGCAATGTTCCTCGAAATGCGTGCCCGACTCTGAAAAGTTGCTGATTCTTCATTTTGCTGCAACAGAGAGCAGGAAAGAGGCATAGCAATGTATTTCACAGATGTATGCATGCCTCGATCCTCGTACCACCAATCACGCATATCGATGCATGATGGCCGAGGAATCGGATTGCACAACTCAATATAGGATGAATGCGTATGAACGTTACAACAAAACCTAACTTCATCATGGATGATCCGGGGCTTCGGTGACTTGGGAATTGAGACCCATTCCGTTACTCGGAGTACGGAACGCACCTCGTTTCCCGTGCCCGGGCTAACTCCTATCCCGAACACGATGCAATATGCATGATATGCATGAATGCAACTAAAATACAATCCTAGCATGCACAATGCTATGAAAATGAGATGCCTCAAAATGCGTGCATGCAGGCACGCAAACCGAGGCGATGATCCTAAGGCATGAAATGGCATGAAATATGATATACAATGAGACTAAAATGAGATGTCTCGAAATGCGTGCCCACGGGTACGCAAATCGAGAAAATGGCATACGGAATGCAACAAGACTAAAATGAGATATGCGATGCAATATGGGCTTACACCAACATGAGAGAGCCTCAGCCACACTCACACAAGAGGCCGACGGATGAAAATGAAGCGCCTCGAAATGCGTGCACACGGGCGCGCAAACCGAGGCGATGGCCCTAAGGCATGAAATGGCATAGAAAATGATATGCAAACATGCCAATGGAATTTCAGCACTGAAATATGGGGGAAAACAGTCCCGAAAGATGGCCAAAGTGCACACGAAGCATGGAATGATCCCGAAATGCGATATTAGGCGCCCGGAATGCCTATAGCTATGCAATGCATGCACAATATGGACATGGAATGAAAATACAGTAGCAAGGCAGCCCCAAGACAAGCATTTTTCAGTCATAAAAAGGGCTAAACAGCAAGCATACATAGGATTAAGCAAGAATGCAAAAATGGCCCCGCAAGAGGGGTATTGAAGCAAGTGACACATGCGATGCCCAAATGGAAAAATACCCTTCTACA
Source organism: Camellia japonica (assembly GCA_030407325.1). Lineage (NCBI taxonomy): Eukaryota > Viridiplantae > Streptophyta > Magnoliopsida > Ericales > Theaceae > Camellia > Camellia japonica. The sequence continues at coordinate 5,412 of JAPPVO010001013.1, read as the reverse complement.
ACACTGATGAGGGACTAAAAATATGAACATTTACAGTAGATGACATCCCCCAACTCAGTACGAAAACATGCTAAAAATGTCATGCAAGAACTAGGATATATGAGGCTATAACATGAGGTACCCCAAACATTCATCAAACCAGAAAAGACCCTTAATGAAATATGTCAAGAAGATCAAAATATGACTCTTTCCTGCTCTGATGATGGCCGAAAACAGAAGCTATATAAGCTTAAAAAAGCATGCAAAAATGGGGGCCAAAGAGGGATATAAAGACAAGCACAACATGGAGACCCCCAACAAGGTTGATCCCTTCTACAATATTGTAGAGGGACACAAAATAAGCTTACTCAGAGTTCATGACATACTCCAAAACAGACTACATGTAGGTCAAACAAATCATGCAAATTTACGATAAATATGAGATATTATGAAGAAAGTGCATGATAGAGAGGCCAAACAGGGTTGAGCCCTTCTTCAATGTTGAAGAGGGGCTCAAAATAGGCCCACTCACAGTTTACATTATGCTCTAAAACAGATCACATATGGGCTAGAAATCTTATGCAAAATAATGGCATATAAGATGATATTGAAACAAGTGTGCCATATAGGGCTCAAACAGGGTTGAGCCCTTGAACAAACATCAAGAATGACTCAAAATAGACCTAGTTTCAGTTAAGGTCGGAGCCCAAAACAATAAGAAAATAGGCTTAAGAAATGAGGCAAGAAAGTGCTACAAAAGAGGGGGATTGAGACTTACCCTTGAAGACCACACTTTTGCTACCTCTTGGCTTGATGAATGTTGTTTCTAAGCCTTTGAGAACCTCTCCTTGCTGCTGGAAATGGAGTGGTGATGGTGGTGCTTGATGATGATGAAGAAATGGCACCAAACTTGAGAAGAATCAAAGAGATGGAGATGGATATGAGTATGTATGCTCAAAGCAAGTCTTCTAACTCTTGAGGGAGGGAGAGAGAGATGTATGCATGCAAGGATGGTGTCAAAAGTGTGTCCAAGAGTGTAGGCCTTAAGGGATTAAGTTCCCTTGCATACAAAATATCCCCCGAAATCAGATATTTTGGGGGATACAGCTATACAGCTGTGAAACACACCTCCCAAGAAGCATGGCCGGCCTGCCATTTTGGTTGCAGGTGGCCGGCCGGCCACCCCCTATGGCCGGCCGGCCAAGGGGCAAAAATGAAACACTGAATTTCTGGCCGGCCACCACATGTTGGTGGCCTCCCATGTGTGCTGAACAAGACCCTATGGTTGGAAATTGGCAACTCTGAAACAGGAGAAACAACAAGCCACTTTTCAAAGAGGTTCAAAAATGGACAAAAGAATTACTAGCCGGCCATGTGTTTTTAGGATCCTCCCATGTGTGTACAACACAAATATGTGGTTTTGGCTTGAAGAAAATGGCCCTAGGGTGTTCAACATTAGCCCGGAAGTGAGAAAAACAGGCGCCGGGGGGCGCCGGAGGAGCATAACTGGTTGCTGAGACAATTGCTGGCCTCCCACCCTCCAGTGACCTTCCTTATGATAAAACAGAGGTACCTGCCAAAAATGAACAAAAACCGATGCAAAACGAATGCTCGGGGGCCAAAACGCGCAGTTCGGGATCCCGAAAATAGGCCGTTAAGCACCGAAAGTGGCATTCGGCCACGAAGTGGGTATCTAAGACCCCAGTGTCCCTCGAACGGGAGTAAATGATATGCATGCCAAAAACCGGAGGAATCGGAGATGGTTGGGTGGTCCCGAACCGAGGCACACGACCTGACGGCTCCGAAAATCGGGAACCGGGCTCCGAAATGGGCAAAATGGCCTACAGCCACGAAATGTAGCCCACGGCCACTGAGAGATGGTCTACGGGACCTCTCCCTCCCCTCAGGAAAGAAAACAGAGAAAACCGAGTCCGGTTCGCAAACCGAGGCAAGGCACAGGAGAGAGTTCGGAAGTCCGGAGGCAGGGCGCACGACCGCGACTCGAGACTTCTGAACGAGCACAATATGCAACATCACCGAGCGCTCAATCAGTGACGTCTGAGTCTTAAGGTCGGTCAAAAATGGGGTGTCTACAGTTGCCCCTCTTTGACAGAACTCGGAAGTCACAAGTGACGGGAGTGAATGTCAAAGCCCAGAGACGACCCATTTTTGACAAGGCCGAAGACTTAGACAATCATACAAGATGAACGGAGCTATGCACCCGCAGGCGTGCCCGCAGGCAGGGGGGGGCAAAATGCAAAGTGACATGCACAGAGCCAAATGATCATGCAAATGCAGCAAGCTGTAATGAGGCAAGTATTCGCAAATAGATGCAACAGTTTTAAGCAAGAATGCAAAGCAACAACTACATTTCATGCACTTAGGAATGCGGAGAATCATTCAATTCTCGTCGCGTCTCACACGGAGAAGATACGATACCTGCGCGATTCGTCTGGTCGCACCAGCCTCAAATGAACCGTACATACAATATCGTGCCTGCAAAAGAGAGAAATTCAACAAGAACAATATGCTAACAACATATATTCAATGTGATTCCTGTGGTTCCGAAAATTTGACACACACAGTGTAGGCCAGTGAATACATCGCAATGCGAGAAAGGAACACGCGTGACAACGCACGCTCAAGCACAGTGGGATGGTACACCAAGAAATCATGCATGACAATGCAAAACGTTCATAAGAATGCAAGTTATATGCAAAACAATGCAAAATGAGCACGAATCAGGGTGCCCGTTTGTTGCGAAATAACGAGTAAGAAAACGCGCATTTCGGTGAAGGCAACTCAATCGCGGCCTCGGGTTCACCTCCCGGAGGGGTTACAACATGTTCAAAAGGATACACCTTGATTTTGATGAGTGATGATGAGACACATGTCAGAAATTGCAGCTGAAGTTCTGGCGGAGCAATTTCGCGACCGGAAGTGCACTTTTCTTGAACTTTTTCAGGTCCCAGGAACTCCAATCTTCCTCAAAACTTGCAGAGAGCTAGGGGGGGAGGTGGGGGACATGGCCGGCCAGGTGGTTGCCCTAGGGGAGGCCACCGGCCAGAACCAAAAAGCAAATGGCCGGCCAGCTAGGAAAGGTGCCGGCCGGCCACCTGTACAAAAGTAGGGGCAATTTTGTCTTTTGCCTCATTTCTATATATATCCTCATCCATTCAATCCGAAATCACTCCCACAGGTAAATTTTCTCCTCTTGCCTCCCAAACCATTTTTTATTTCAGATCTGCACTTTATATGCGCTTTTCAACCTCCCACGCAAGTTGTTTTCGCGAAATCTTTCAGTTTTAAGCACTTTGAGCCGATTAAATTTTGATTTCGGAGCTTCTTTTCTCATTTTCAACACTTGGGGTAAGTTTGTCTCAATATTTGGAAGATTTTCTCGGGAGTTGACTTTTGTTGACTTTTCATTTCCCGGGAGTTGACTTTTGTTGACTTTTTCCAATTTTGGCTCATTTTGCTCATTTTTGCTCCTTTTTGCAGATTTCTTGAAATGGCGGGTGATTACCCTCATGGTGGAGGTCCTCCAGGTGCCGGGGATGATTTTGATATCATGGCACTGCCCCCGAGAGTCCGCCCTTTTGTTCCCGGGAGGTACGCCCCACCGGTACATATGCTCCCGCGGGCTGTTTTTCGTCGTTTCACTGAGTTCAATGACCGGGCACCCGGGGATTTACTTCTGCGAGAGCCGGAGCAGCACCTCTCTCACGAAGCACGAGAGGTATTTTACTTTATTTTCTGCATTTTTCGTGCATTTTGTAGCTTTGCCATGCTTGAACACACAGTTTTAGCTTATGACATAGTACTTCGTTTGCATTCTGAACATGTGACTTAAACACTTGAATTGCTGAACACACGGCTCATTGACTGATTGATTGTGAACACACGGCACACATTAGTTAAGAATTGAACACACGGCTCAAACACTGATTTATCGAACACACAGCCCGAATTTGAAGGTGAGCACACCGCACACACTGATTAAGAATAGAACACACAGTCCCAAACTCCGATTTTCTGAACACACAGTCCAAGTCGATGGTGAACACACAGCCCACTAATTTTTCTGAAATTTGAACACGCAGCCCAAATACCAAATTTACTGAACACGCAGCCCAGATATAAATTAAAGTGAACACGCAGCCCACTGATTAGAATTTGAACACGCAGCCCAAAACACAGATTTACTGAACACGCAGCCCAGATATAAATTAAAGTGAACACGTAGCCCACTGATTAGAATTTGAACACGCAGCTCAAAACACAGATTTACTGAACACGCAGCCCAGATATAAATTAAAGTGAACACGCAGCCCACTGATTAGAATTTGAACACGCAGCCCAAAACACAGATTTACTGAACACGCAGCCCAGATATAAATTAAAGTGAACACGCAGCCCACTGATTAGAATTTGAACACGCAGCTCAAAACACAGATTTACTGAACACGCAGCCCAGATATAAATTAAAGTGAACACGCAGCCCACTGATTAGAATTTGAACACGCAGCCCAAAAACAGATTTACTGAACACGCAGCCCAAATATAAATTAAAGTGAACACGCAGCCCACTGATTAGAATTTGAACACGCAGCTCAAAACACAGATTTACTGAACACGCAGCCCAGATATAAATTAAAGTGAACACGCAGCCCACTGATTAGAATTTGAACACGCAGCTCAAAACACAGATTTACTGAACACGCAGCCCAGATATAAATTAAAGTGAACACGCAGCCACTGATTAGAATTTGAACACGCAGCCCAAAACACAAATTTACTGAACACGCAGCTCAGATATAAATTAAAGTGAAACGCAGCCATTGATTAGAATTTGAACACGCAGCCCAAAACACAGATTTACTGAACACGCAGCCCAGATATAAATTAAAGTGAAACGCAGCCCACTGATTAGAATTTGAACACGCAGCTCAAAAACAGATTTACTGAACACGCAGCCAGATATAAATTAAAGTGAACACGCAGCCCACTGATTAGAATTTGAACACGCAGCCTAAAACACAGATTTACTGAACACGCAGCCCATATATAAATTAAAGTGAACACGCAGCCCACTGATTAGAATTTGAACACGCAGCTCAAAACACAGATTTACTGAACACGCAGCCCAGATATAAATTAAAGTGAACACGCAGCCCACTGATTAGATTTGAACACGCAGCCCAAAACACAGATTTACTGAACACGCAGCCCAGATATAAATTAAAGTGAACACGCAGCCCTGATTAGAATTTGAACACGCAGCTTAAAACACAGATTCTGAACACGCAGCCCAGATATAAATTAAAGTGAACACGCAGGCCACTGATTAGAATTTGAACACGCAGCCCAAAACACAGATTTACTGAACACGCAGCCAGATATAAATTAAAGTGAACACGCAGCCCACTGATT
>JAPPVO010001012.1:0-36919 GCA_030407325.1 Camellia japonica | reverse complement strand
CGTCATATCTTCTAACTTCGCGTACCAAATGGCTGCCACACCCGACAAATTTCGGCCAAACAGGGAAAGCTTTTGTGGTCGGGTTAGGCCCATGGGCCGCAGGATGTCTGAGAATAGCCAAAGATGGACCATGGGATCTCCGGACCCGTCGAAGCGGTCAATTTGTGGCATCTTGAATCTGTCTGGCAATGTTACGGCCACGTCGGTGTACCCATCTTCGATGTCTGGGATGGCCTTCACCCCCTGCGATTTCTTGAAAAGCTTCTCCAACTTACTCAGTTTTAGAGCTGTATGATCTACCTCGAACTCGAATGGAGAGTCCGGGTGGTTGGGTGTAAGATTCTTGGACAGTTGAGGCAGAAGCGGGGGCGGAGCCAGCCCCGTTGGAAGGTTGGTGTCCTCTTGGATATTCTGGACGTTGGGTAGGGTGTTCTGGGTGTTCGGGAGGGTATTATGAGGATTTGGCAGGGTATTCTGACCAGTAGGTGCCTGCTCGGGTAGTGGAGCCGCTGGTGGAGGAGGGGTCTGATGTGAAGCAGACGCTGTATTCTGCTGTTGCAGCCTAGTAATCAGCTCGGCTTGCTGGGCCATGACTGCGGCTTGTTGTTTAGCAAATTTCGCTTGGCGGATGGCATCCTCCTGCATCTGTTTCATGCTCTCGTGCATTTGGCGCATCATGCCTCCATCCCTGATGTATTCTGCTGTTCCATCTGAATGACCGGTAAATGTATCTCTATGGCAGACACAGAAATCTCAACCTGACTGTTTACTGTCAAAGTAGCCCTCTGTCCCGGTAATCCCTGTTCTGACACACTACGCCTCCTCGGCCTTCTTTTGATAATTGGGGGTAGAGAGTGGAACACTGGATGTCCGTCAACCAGATCCTGATCGATTGAGTCGGCGACCTCGTGTCCAAAGTGCTTGGGGAGTATCTACTGGTTCGGAAGCAAGTGCTAAAAACTGTCCTAGCAAAAAGATAATAAAGCGAAAAGGAAATAAATAACCAGATAAACGGGCAGCATAACAGCTTAAATTAAATACACACAACACACAGTTGGGCATACAACACACAGTTGATAAGCTGAAAATACACTGTCCTCAATTACTGATCACTGTTCCTGTATCACTGTTCCCCAAAACTGAATCCGATATCCGCAGATAACTGATTCTCAGATACTGACTGATGCCCGCAGGCCTGATGCCCAAACTCATAGACTGATACATGCATTCCTGTAGAGACGCACTCTAAAGCATATAAACAGATAAGTGAGAGCCAAAACACCCCTATGTTGGGGTAGGGTTTCCCTGTCCTATTTTGTCAGGAGCTAGGGTTTCACTACGCACGCAGCGGTTTCAAACAACCTATAAACGGGTAAGCAACCTGTCCTAGTTTGGAATGGTCACTATGGATCCGAATATGCACTAGGTCGAATGGTCAAAAAGGGTGCCCCCGGTAAAACCGGGGTTTGTGTTCCCATGCTGTCAGAGCCCAGAGCCGATAAGCCTTATGGACATGCCTTGACAAGACAAGCCTCCGCAAATCGTTCGGAATGGCATATGGCAAACACGATGTCCTAGGCGCACCAATGCAAATGCAATATGCAAACACACAAGTGTAGTCAAAACGAGATATCATGAGTTCGAGTCAAGTTCTCTAAATCCCCAGCAGAGTCGCCAGAAACTGTAGACGTCCCCGAACGCATCCCGGGGAAAGGGAGTGCGACTCCCTCCCGTTCTGGTTCGATATTGGGTCACTACAGTTCGAAGGACTCAAATGTCACGGTTCTTAATCTTGAACCAAAGAGTCCAAATCCGGCAAATCGTTTTGAAAACAGATTTTTTTGAAAGAAGTGCCAAACATGGACTGCTTCGCCAGATACAGAGTCGCCACCTAAATGTTTTTTAATGGGAAATTTAGGAAACCCTGACTCGGTGCCAAAGGCCACGTGTCCGTCATCACCAAAGTTGCCTCGGCTCGGGAACTTGGGTACGATTGGGGAAGGTCACTTCGTGAGCACCCCGCTCGCCCGGTCAAAGACCGGCCTCTACTAACCATGATATCTTATTTTGAAAACATTGTGAGTTCTTGTTCCGGTTATTAGCCTAGATTACTATGTGATGCGCACAGCATACAAGTATAGACTGAGTCGCCTGAATTGGAACAAAACACTTCATGTTTGTTTGTTTGAAAATGGTTTGATGGTGCTACCCGCAGGTAGGCTAAGACGTGGATTTGCCACCCTCAGGTGGCTTAGAAAACATGATTTTGCCACTATCTAGTGGGCTTAAAACAAACATTTGATGAATTGTTCCACTTCAAGTAACTCAACCTCCACCCACAGGCATTCAAGGCAGTTATATCACATAAGCACATAGCTTCATGGTAAGCATGCTATTCATGGCAGCACTCACACGCATGCAAGGATGCTAAAGCATAAAACTCACCGAGTACTCCAAGCCAAAACAGAAACTCTTTAGAAATCATGCATGATCCTAAATATGCTGAAATGCCTAATGCAACACATGCAAAAATGCAACTATAGCAGGCTCGGCTATTCTAAACATGGTATGTGGAATGCTACAACTAACACGTATTCAAGTTGGAATTGAAATACAAATGCAGTTTGTATGATGCGCCGAGCCCGGTGCGTGCAAAACAGATGAATGATGCAAACATGCTGTCATACTGTATGCTGATCGAAATATGCCCTATATCTAACCATCATAAGCGAGTAAATAAAAGGGAAGAAAGACGTGGGGTTGGAAGACATACATCACACTCACCCACACTTATTACAATCATGCCCTCGCGCAGAGGGTCCGAATAAATAATACAGTCCCGAATGAAAGAATAATACAGTCCAAATAATACAGATTCCTAATTAATTAACAGATCAACTAAGAAAAACTGTAAACTGGCATGCAAGCCAGGGGCTGCCTTGATTCTGATGAATGCTGCATGTTTGGGCTGCCTTGCGCGGAAATCCACTGGGATGCCCCAATTAGCCTCTGTTTGCAATGTTTCTCGAAATGCGTGCCAGACTCCGAAAAATTGTTGATTCTTCATTTTGCTGCAACAGAGAGCAGGAAAGGGGCATAGCAATGTATTTCACAAATATATGCATGCCTCGATCCTCGTGCCACCAATCACGCATATCGATGCATGATGGCCGAGGAGCCGAATTGCACAACTCAATATAGGATGAATGCATATGAATGCTACAACAAAACCTAACTCCATCATGGATAATCCGGAGTGTCGGTGACTTGGGAATTGAGACCCGTTCCGTCGCTCGGAGTACGAAACGTGCCTCGTTTCCCGTGCCTGGGCTAACTCTTATCCCGAACACGATGCGATATGCATGATATGCATGAAATGTAGCTAATATGCAACCCTAACATACACAATGTCATGGAATGACATACACGCTATACGAGGTAATATACAACCGGGCATACACAGTGCTATGGGTGAAATGGCATACGCAATGCAATAATGGGCTTACACCAACATGAGAGAGCCTCAGCCACTCTCACATAGGAGGCCATCAGATGGAAACAAGATACCTCGAAGTGCGTGCCCGCGGGCACGCAAACCGAGAATGGACCCTCGGGCACCGAAATGCCACTCTAATGAGACATGGCAAAGGCATGGAATATGATATGCAAACATGCAAAAATCAGTGGCAAAAAGGGGGGCAAAACAGCCCCGAAATGAGGCGAAATAATACCCGATGTATGAAATGATCCCGAAACATGGATTTCAATGCATAAAATGGCCTACAGCTATACCGTACATGCATAATTGATACATGATATGAAAAATCAGAAGCAAGGCAGCCCCAAAACTCACATTTTCACAGTACAAAACATGGTCAAACAGCAATCACAAGTAGGGCTAAAATGGCATACAAAAATGGCTTCGCAAAGAGGTCATGAAGCAAGTGATATATTCAAAGCCCAAATGGAAAAATACCCTTCTACAACACTGAAGAGGGGCTAAAAATATGAACATTTAAAGTAGATGACAAGCCTCAAATCAGTATGCAAACATGCTCAAAATGCAATGCAAGATTAAGGCCACAAGAGGGTATAACATGAAGTAGACCAAATATACATCAAATGACCAAAGACCCTTAATGAAACATTCCAATAAGGTCAAAATATAACCACTTTCAGTTCTGATCATGGCCGAAAACAGAATCTAGATAAGCCTAAAAAAGCATGCAAAAATGGGGACCAAAGAGGGGTATAATGGTAAGTACAACATGGAGGCCCCCAACAGTATTGAGCCCTTATACAATGTTGTAGAGGGCTCAAAATAAGCCAACGCTCAGTTTATATCATGCTCAAAAACAGATCACACATAGACTAGAAATACCATGCAAGATTACGGTATTTAAAGAGGTATTGAAGCAAGTACCAAATGGGGGGCTCAAACAAGGTTGAGCCCTTAAACAAACATGAAGAATGGCTCAAAATAATGCCCCTTTCAGTTAGGGTCGGATCCCAAAACAGTAATAAAATAGGCTAGAAGAATGGTGCAAAAAAGTGCTACAAAAGAGGGAAAGATGAACTTACCCTTGAAGACCAAACTTTTGCTTCCTTTTGGCTTGAGAAATGGTGCCTCTTAGCTGCTGGAAAGTCCTCCAAACTGCTGGAAATGGAGTGGTGGTGGTGGTGCTTGGTGGTGGTGAAGAAATGGAGCCAAAACTTGAGAAAATGAGAGAGAAATGGAGAGATATGTATCTATATGCTCAAACCAAGTTTTCCAACCCTTGAGGGAGAGCTAGAGCTGCTGTGTGTATGCAAGGATGGAGGAGCAATGGAGGGAAAGTGTGTAGGCTTATGGGATTAAGTTCCCTCTCCTACAAAAAGTCTCCCGAAATCAGATATTTTGGGGGAAAAAGCTATACAGCTGCAAGGCACACCTCCCAAGGATCATGGCCGGCCTGCTGTTTTTGTTGCAGGTGGCCGGCCGGCCACCCCCTATGGCCAGCCGGCGAAGGGGCAAAATGGTCCAAAACAATTTCTGGCGGCCACCAGATATTGGTGTCCTCCCAGGTCTCCTCATCACAACCTTGTGGTTCAAAATTGGCAACTCTAAAACAGGAGAGAGAATAGGCCACTTTTAGAAGGGGTTCAAAAGGTTCAAGTTGAGTTACTGGCCGGCCATGTGATATTAGGGTCCTCCCATGTGTGTTCAACACAAATATGTGGTTTGGGCTTGAAGAAAATGCTTCTCGGGTGGTCAACATTGGCTCGGAAGTGAGAAAAACGAGCGTCGGAGGGCGCCGGAGGAACATAACTGGTTGCTGGGACAATTGCTGGCCTCCCACCCTTCAGTGACTTTCCTGGTGATAAAACAGAGGTATCTGCCAAAAATGAACGAAAACCGATGCAAAACGAATGCTCGGGGGCCAAAACACGCAGTTCGGGGTCCCGAAAATAGGCTGTTAAGCACTGAAAGTAGCATTCGACCACGAAGTGGGTTTCCCAGACCTCAGTGTCCCTAAAAAGGGAGTAAATAAGATGTATGCCAAAAACCGGAGGAATCGGAGATGGTTAGACGGTCCCGAACCGAGGCACACGGCCTGACGGCTCCGAAAACCGGGAACCGGGCTCCGAAATGGGCAAAATGGCCTACGGCCACGAAATGTAGCCCACGGCCACTGAGAGATGGTCTACGGGACCTCTCCCTCCGTTTAGGAAAAGAAACAGAGAAAATCGAGTCTGATTCGCAAACCGAGACAAGGTACAGAAGAGGGTTCGGAAGTCCGGAGGCAGGGCTCACGGCTGCGACTCTGAGACTTCTGAACGAGCACAATATGCAACATCACCGAGCGCTCAATCGGTGACGTCTGAGTCTTAAGGTCGGTCAAAAATGGGGTGTCTATAATAATTTATGTAAAAATAAATTATTTATTAGAAAAAAAAAGAGACCACTTTTGGCGACTAAACATAATTTTAGTCACCAATGCTATACTTTTGGCTACTAATAATTTTTTAGTCATTAAAAATAAAATTCCGCGCTAAAATTACTACTTTTGGCAACTAAACTTCTTTTTGGTCGCCGAATGCGTCACTTTTGGCTACTAAATTATTTTTAGTCGCCAAAAACCCTCACTTTTGGCTACTAAAATTTTTTTAGTTGGTAAAGGCCTCACTTTTGGCTACTAAATTTTTTTTAGTCGCCAAAGCGCCTAACTTTTGGCTACTAAAATTTTTTTAGTCGGTAAAAGCCTCACTTTTGGCGACCAAACATCTTTTTAGTCACCGAATGCCTCACTTTTGGCTACTAATTTTTTTAGTCGGTAAAAGCCATATATCGGCGACCAAACAGATTTTTAGTCGCCAAAACCTATACTTTTGGCTACTAAATTTTTTTAGTCGCAAAAAATCTTTACTTTTGGCTACTAATGCTTTTTTAGTCGCCAAAAGCTATGACTTCAACCACCAATTTTTTTTTAGTCGGGAAATTTGGTCGCCAAATGTGCATTTTCCTGTAGTGGGAAGCTGCAGAATCCGGCCAAACCAGACAAACATTTTAGCTTTAGATCGACAAAAAAAAAAAAAAAAAAGACCCGAAACAGAGCACAACAACAACAACAAAATAGAGCACAACAACAGCACAACAAATCTGTATCGGACTGCATCGTCGCATGCATTGGATTTGGGCTGCTACGAACCAGGACTCGGATGGTACGGCTGTGAATTTCATGCTCACCAGTATACCGGTCAATATCCGAATCGGTGATATGATTTTCCGGTACGAATCGACCGGTACGTATCGTACCGACTGATATTTAGAACTATGCTCTGATGATAAAATTCTGATTCCATCCCTGTTACCCAGCGATAACTCAGTCTTCTCTGCTGATGATATAAATTTTAGGCTAGCTTGGGAACCTCTATGGACATGTGCAAATCTTGAAGAATGTTCCAAAGTTTAAATTTCTTATTACTAGTTAATGAAGGAAATTACTCAGAAGAATGAAGAGATATCAATTGTAGTGATGCAGCTGGGTAGTTGCTGATACTCTGGATAATGGCGCAGTTGCTGGAGTATTGGCTGCACAATTCTGTAGTGTTTTGGCTGCACAATTTTGTGCTGCTACTGAACTGGTTTTGGGCTACAGAGTTCTCCATTAGGTGATGCTGAAGTAGTGGAGGCTTTGCAAACAGAGGCTTTTGTTGGATGTTTGCTGTTGGTGACCTATTGATGTGCTGGTTTTTTGTGTTGTCTGCTGCTTTTTGTTTTGTTTTTCTTTTGATTGGTTGCTCACCAACTTTGATGGTGTGCTTGCAAGGGATTGGGCAGTCATATTGGTGCCAATCTAGTTGGGATTGGTATATTCGCTGTAATGCTTTTACACCCTTTTCCTTTTCTGATGTAAAGTTTTATTGTTCATCAATAAAGGTTTTTTTTGTCGATAAAAAAAAATTGTAGTGATGCAACTTTAAATAGTTTATATTCAAGGACTGAGATATTTGACAAGATCATTTGTAATTCTACTGGATTTTCCTACTTTGTAATTTTCTGAAGAAAAAAGAATTAAAATTATTTAACAGAAAAAGAACGTAAAGTATTATTAATTTATTAATATTTTCAGTTTTTGGGTTGTAGCTCTAATATAAACATTTTGAAGAATTTTTCCACCAACCTAGAATGTAGGAATTCTTACAATCTAAGTAATGTGACATCCTATGATTTCGCTAAAAAATTACACAATTCAAGGAAGCACGTATTTAGAATCCTAGTTATTTAGGTAACTTATTTGTTTTTTTGATAAAATTGGTGAAAAATCCAATTTAAATAGGGTGTAAGGCATTAGATGATAAGGACATGTCGAAAAAGTCATCACCACTAGACAAAGTTGCTGGAAAAGTCATCGAAAAATTGGCCCAAAAAGTCGCCAAAAAAGTCAGTGGCGGTGGCAACAGGTGGTAGTGGGGAGTTAAAGAAATGTGCGATATTCAAAAGATATAGTGTTGAATGAGTGACATGTATCACATTTTAACAAATAAGTAATTCAGTGAATTTCAATAGATAAAAAAATAGGCTTGATAAATTTCAACAGATAAACAAACTTGGTGATTTCAATGGTGATTCCAAAAGATAGACAAATAGGTTAATTTCAAAAGATAGTTGTCAATTTGAAAAAATTGTATCCTTTTGGCCCAAAGATATTAGAGTTTTGGCCTGACGACTTCCAAAAGATTAAGAAATAGACTTATGGCTTGAGTGCACTATGTTTTTGTAATTAAATTTTTATATGAAAATGTAAAATTCAATATTAGTAAATTTTGGATGACCCATCTATTGATTTTTTATTTTATTTTATTTTATTTTGCCCGATGAAATTGTTCCACAATTGTATTGCACAATTAATACAAATTGAAAATCTACAAAGATTATTTCGGTTGTATCATAAGAAAAAAAAAAAATTTTCTACATACATTAGACACCATTGTGTGTTGAAACATTTTATTATCAAAAATCAATTTATTTGGTTTAATTTTTTATATATACTTTCTAGATTTTTTTTGTCTTTAGTAACTTTTCATATTTTAATTAAATTTTTAGATGCACATAATGTAAATGCATTCAAAAGATAAAATATTTGTGAAGAAATCTAATTTTTTTAATTAAAACGAATACAAAATAAAATCAAAAAATGACATTTTTCATTTGTTTTTTGTTGCTGTTCTTTAGTCAAATTTTTATTGTATGTATAAATTTTTTTACGACACACAATGTTGTTTTGGAATTAAGTATTTGGCCAAAAATCAAAAAGTCACTATAAGCTGTCACATCACTCTCTCTATTTTTCTGCACATCTTTTCGTAAAAAATCAAAAAATTACTAAAATAATATGTTCCCAAACGAGGCATTTGTGGAACAATTTTGTAGTGAAAAAAAATATAAAATTCAAGTGATAGGTGATCCAAAAATTACCAAAATTAAATTTTACATTTTAGATTAAGATTTAATTACGAAAACAATACACAAATTACCTAAAATAATTAAGATTCTAAATGCATGTTTAATTTCATAGCCACTCATAGAATGACACATTATTTAGGTTGTAGGAAAACCTTCTCCAATGATTTTTTTTTTTGCCTTCCCGAGACAAACACCCCCCCCCCAGGTGGTAGTGGGGAGTTAAAGAAATGTGCGATATTCAAAAGATATAGTGTTGAATGAGTGACATGTATCACATTTTAACAAATAAGTAATTCAGTGAATTTCAATAGATAAAAAAATAGGCTTGATAAATTTCAACAGATAAACAAACTTGGTGATTTCAATGGTGATTCCAAAAGATAGACAAATAGGTTAATTTCAAAAGATAGTTGTCAATTTGAAAAAATTGTATCCTTTTGGCCCAAAGATATTAGAGTTTTGGCCTGACGACTTCCAAAAGATTAAGAAATAGACTTATGGCTTGAGTGCACTATGTTTTTGTAATTAAATTTTTATATGAAAATGTAAAATTCAATATTAGTAAATTTTGGATGACCCATCTATTGATTTTTTATTTTATTTTATTTTATTTTGCCCGATGAAATTGTTCCACAATTGTATTGCACAATTAATACAAATTGAAAATCTACAAAGATTATTTCGGTTGTATCATAAGAAAAAAAAAAAAAATTCTACATACATTAGACACCATTGTGTGTTGAAACATTTTATTATCAAAAATCAATTTATTTGGTTTAATTTTTTATATATACTTTCTAGATTTTTTTTGTCTTTAGTAACTTTTCATATTTTAATTAAATTTTTAGATGCACATAATGTAAATGCATTCAAAAGATAAAATATTTGTGAAGAAATCTAATTTTTTTAATTAAAACGAATACAAAATAAAATCAAAAAATGACATTTTTCATTTGTTTTTTGTTGCTGTTCTTTAGTCAAATTTTTATTGTATGTATAAATTTTTTTACGACACACAATGTTGTTTTGGAATTAAGTATTTTGGCCAAAAATCAAAAAGTCACTATAAGCTGTCACATCACTCTCTCTACTTTTCTGCACATCTTTTCGTAAAAAATCAAAAAATTACTAAAATAATATGTTCCCAAACGAGGCATTTGTGGAACAATTTTGTAGTGAAAAAAAATATATAAAATTCAAGTGATAGGTGATCCAAAAATTACCAAAATTAAATTTTACATTTTAGATTAAGATTTAATTACGAAAACAATACACAAATTACCTAAAATAATTAAGATTCTAAATGCATGTTTAATTTCATAGCCACTCATAGAATGACACATTATTTAGGTTGTAGGAAAACCTTCTCCAATGATTTTTTTTTTTGCCTTCCCGAGACAAACACCCCCCCCCCCCCCCCCCCCTCTTCCAAATTCGCATGATTTTGGCTAAAATTCGCATGATTTTGGCTATCCTTAGACATTTTAGACTTGGACCATCTCCAAGAAACTCTTTAAATGAGCATTCTTAGCTACTATAACTAGCATCAATATATTTTAGTCATTCAAATGGGTTAGTTATTATAATAGTTATACTAACAAAATTTTTCAGGCTAGTTACATTTGAAGAGCCTTGAGAGACTCTTTAAACAATTTGTGTGTATAAACAAGTAAAACAAAGAGTAGAACTGGAGTACATAGATAAAAAAATAATTAGATAAAATAAAGAATATACCTTCTTTTATATTTTAGCTAGTAAAAATGAAAAGTATGGTTTGAGTTGCTCTTAGAATTATATCATATGAATTGTAAGAATGTACATAATAGGGAACTAAGAGTTGTGGGATGAAAGATCTAGGGTAAAATTCATTTTGCATCTCAGAGTACTTATAAAAATCTATACTATATATTAAATAAAATGGGATTTTTAACCCCAAGCCTTGTGGGAGCTCCAATCTCTTAATCTAAATTTCTTGATTTTTTGATTTAAAAAAAAAAAAAACACTTAGCATTCATTAACTTCTCCTAACCCCTAAGTCTTACCCTCATAATAACACTTTAATGCATTAAGAACAAGCATAAAAAAAAAATTCTTGAAAAATCCAACACATATGATTATTATCAAAATATTAAACTTTAATATAATATAATAAAAAAAAGAAGGCATTTAATTCATTGAAAAGTCCAACACATATGATTATTATTAAAATATTAAACTTTAATATAATGTAAAAAAGGAAAAAAAGAAGACATTTAAAATAAATTAAAAAAAAGACATTTAAAATCGCAATTCACATATATAGATAATTATAAATATATTAAGAAAAATAGGGTTTTTAAACCCCAAGCCTTGTGGAAGCTCCAATCTCTCAATCTTAATTTTAAAAAATTTTGATTTAAAAAAAAAACCTCAGTTTTTATTGATTTGGTCAAAATTCCCTGATCAGCATTTATTAACTTTTTCTAATCCACATGCCTACATTTATTGATTTGGTCAAAATCCCTGATTAGCATTTAAAATCCTCTCATATAAATAATTATAGATACAGCCCGTGCATAGTTACTGCAGTAGCCTTTTTAATTTCTCCTGTACACTATGGTTAGTGATAAGATTGTTAAATTATTTTTATAAAAAAATCTTAAAAAACATAATTTATATATTAAAAAAAATTAAAACAAATATAAATATCTATAATTATCCCGTGCATAGCACGGGTGATAGGCTAGTCTATACTATATATTAAGCAAAAAGGGGTTTTTAACCCCAAGCCTTGTGGGAGCTCCAATCTCCCAATCTAAATTTCCTAATTTTTTGATTTAAAAAAAAAAACCTTAGCATTTATTAACTTCTCTCAACCTCCAAGTCTTACCCTCATAATAACACTTTAATGCATTAAGAACAAACATAAAAAAAAAAAAAACAAAAATGCTAGAGGCCCCAAAAATTCTACCAAAAGTTTTACCAAATGTCTCACATGGGTGTGGGACCCATGTGAGACATTTGGTAAAACTTTTGGTAGAATATTTGAGGTCTCTAGCATTACTCAAAAAAAAATTCTTTGAAATCCAACACATATGAATTCCTTGAAAAGTCCCAAGACATATGATTATTATCCCTCATAATAACTCTTTAATGCATTAAGAACAAGTATAAAAAAATTTCTTGAAAAGTCCAACACATATGATTATTATCAAAATATTAAACTTTAATATAATATAATAAAAAAAGAAGACATTTAATTCATTGAAAAGTCCAACATATATGATTATTATCAAAATATTAAACTTTAATATAATATAAAAAAGGAAAAAAATAAGACATTTAAAAAATATATATATATTTAAAAATCGCAATTCACATATATAGATAATGTAAATATATTAAGAAAAATGGAGTTTCTAAACCCCCAGCCTTGTGGGAACTCCAATCTCTTAATCTTAATTTTCTAAATTTTTTATTGAAAAAAAAAAACCTCAGCATTTATTAATTTGTTCAAAATCCTTTATTAGCATTTACAATCCCCTCATACAAATAATTATAAATACAGCCCGTGCATAGTTACTGCAGTAGCTTTTTTAATTTCTCCTGTACACTACGGTTAGTGATAAGATTGTTAAATTATTTTTATAAAAAATCTTAAAAAACATAATTTATATATTAAAAAAAATTAAAACAAATATAAATATATATAATTATCCCGTGCATAGCACGGCTGATAGGTTAGTTATATATTAAGCAAAATGGGGTTTTTAACCCCCAAGGCCTGTGGAAGCTTCAATATCCCAACTGAATTTTCTAAATTTTTTATTAAAAAAAAAAAAACTCAGCATTTATTGATTTGGTCAAAATTCACTGATCAGCATTTATTAACTTTTTTCAATCCACATGTCTTTCCACATGTCTGCATTTATTGATTTGGTCAAAATCTCCTGATCAGCATTTAAAATCTCATCATACAAATAATTATAGATACAATCTGTGTATAGTTACTGCAGTACCCTTTTCAACTTCTCTCATACACTATGGTTAGTGATAAGATTGTTAAATTATTTTTATAAAAATCTTAAAAAACATAATTTATATATTAAAAAAATCTAAAACAAATATAAATATCTATAATTATCTCGTGTATAGCACGGGTGATAGGCTAGTACTATATATTAAGTAAAAGGGGTTTTTAACCCAAGCCTTGTAGAAGGTTCAATCTCTCAATCTAAATTTTTTCACTTTTTGATTTGAAAAAAAAAAACTTAGTATTTATTAACTTCTCCTAACCCCAAAGTCCTACCCTCATAATAATACTTTAATGCATTAAGAACAAGCATAAAAAAAAATTTTGAAATCCAACGCATATGAATTCCTTTAAAAGTCCCAACACATATGATTATTACCCCTCATAATAACACTTTAATGCATTAAGAACAAGCATAAAAAAAATTTCTTGAAAAGTCCAACACATATAATTATTATCAAAATATTAAACTTTAATATAATATAATAATAAAAAAAAGACAGTTAATTCCTTGAAAAGCCTAACACATATGATTATTATCAAAATATTAAACTTTAATATAATATAAAAAAGGAAAAAAAAAAAGACATTTAAAAAAAATAAAAAAAAGACATTTAAAAATCACAATTCACATATATAAATAATTGTAAATACAATCCGTGCATAGCACGGGTGATATACTAGTATTAGAGATTCTAAAAGGTTTATCAAATTTTTTTATCAAATGTCTCAAACCGTGGGAAATTTTGGTGGAAATAAAACTTTTGGGATCTTTAGAATTACTCTATCCCTACACCCTTATAGTTTTAATATAGGTAGAGAATCTCTTTATGATTTTGGACTAAACTGCAAAGTTAACTCTATTAATAATAGTGACAAAATTATCTAAATATCTTTGTCATATTCTCTTTCTCTAATCTCTAATAAATATAATTTCATACCTTAGTCAAACATATTTAACAAATTAAATTATAAATTAATTTAAACACCTTAATTTATTACTATAAAATTACCTTCATCTAGTTTTTTATTTTAAATTTTTGATCAAATTCATTATTTAATAACATTTTAAATTAAAATACATACATATAAATATAAGGGGGATGCACCAATAAATCCCAAATTAATAACTTATGCACTGTTTAGTCCTAAAAGTTTTCTTATAGACTGAAAGGTCCCATTACAATGTTAATAACATCAGATACAATGTTAATAACATCAGAGTCATGTTACAAACATTAGATTTCAAACATCTAATGTTCATCAAATTTCAATAATGTTTGAAAATATAGGATGAAAAACATCTAATGTTCATCAGATTTCAATAAATTTTGAAATTATAGAATGAAACATCAGATCATTTACATCATTTACATCATGCTGATGTAAAAATGGGACTAAATGGAGCATAAGAAAACTTTTAAGACTAAATGGTTCAACGTTTCAAAAATTAGGACTTATGGGTAAATTTTCCTAAATATAAATAATAAATTAATCTAAACATCTTAATTTTTTAACATAAAATTAAACCATCAAATTACTTTAATCTAATTTTAAATTTTAAAGTTAACATTTTAAAATAAACATAAACACACGCACACACATATCATAAATTAAACTAAACACCTTAATTTATCATCATAAAATTATATTATTTAATAACATTTTAAATTAAACATATACATATACATATATATATATAACAAATTAAACAATAAATTAACATAATATCTTAATTTTTAACCCCCAATTTATAATTTAATAAATTTCTCTTTAATGGGACATTTATTCATAAATCTCTCTTTATCTATTTATATTCCACTTAATTCAAATTATTTTATTATATTCCAATAAGTTCTATATTTGATATAATTATCAAAATATCCATAATAATAAAGGGTGAAACGCCCATTAATATTCACATTGATATGTGAATGTTACATAACGTAAACATTCATATAGTCAAATTTATTTAATGTGAATATTCACATCACCAAGTTGCTAAGAATTCAAAAAATATTTATAAGAGTAAAACAAATATTTAAAGATGAGAATTAGGATTTGGTGGATTAAATGTTGAAAATAATAGGATTTATTGGAATAAAACAATATCGTATTGATTAATTGAGATATAAGTACTTGAAAGAGAATTTTCTAATAAATATTTCTTTAATTAAACATGTACATATATATACACACACATATATTTAACAAATTATACCATAAATTAACCTAAACACTCTAACATATTACCATAAAAAGGCTTTGAGAAGAAATCGCAAGTAAAATTAAAAACAAAAAATATTTTCTGAAAAATATTTTTGTATTTTCTGGTGTTTGGTAAGTCAACGGAAAATATTTTCTATTGTTAATGGAAAACAAGCCGATCTGAGCATAAAATGTTTTTTACTTTTAAAAGGCGAAAAATGTTTTCCAGACTAAAATTTTATAAATGTTATCACACCACCACAACTATCACCTTCGCCATCACTGTCGTCGCCCCACTACATCATGCCACCATCTCCACCTCTACTTTTATTCCACTACCACCACTACCAAATATAGAAAAATATTTTCTCTAAAAAATATTTTTTAAAAGAAATTCATAACTAATACTTTCTATTAAAAAATATTTTATATCCAAACAAACAGACCATAAGTCTATAGATAGCCAATGAAATTCAATTGGGTTAACAACCCTCTCTTTCAATCCAAAAAATATTAGGGCAGGCTGGCCTTTGACTAAGGCTAGTAAGGCCTATGTTTAGGGTTACAAATGAATAGAACCGCTCGTAAATAGATTCAAACTCAATTCGGTAAGAGCTCGTTCAAACTCGATTCATTAATTCTTATTATTATCATTTATTTTATTTTATTTTTTTACGTTTGAACTCGAATTCTAGTTCGAGCTCGTTAAAGTTTTAATAAAAAAGTCCAAGCATACTAAAGTTTGGCTCATAAGCTCAATTCGTTAGCTGGCTAATTTAACATTTATTATATATATATATATATATTAAATAATGTAAAAGTATGTATAAAAAATAAGATAAATATGTTATTTATATAATAGTGGTGATACATATTATTATTTTTGTAAAATATTAATTTTTTTTGTATATATATTGTATAATCAAAGTTTCAATTGTAAATTTAGTCTCATATACAAATATGAATTTATAATTTTTTTGGCTTGTTAAAACTTATGAATAGATTCGAGGATCGAGTCGAGCTCGAGTCGAGCTCGAGTCAAGCCTAAGCTAACTTAACCTGAACTTGAACTCGTTAAAATCTTAATAAATAAGACCAAACATATTAAAGTTTGACTCGACTCGGCTCGGCTCAACTCGTTTGCAACCCTATATATGTCTAGCGCCCCCCAACAAAGGCCCTCAAATTCATTAGTCTTGTACTATATTAAAAATTCAAAATGGCCTAATTTTGTTTTATTAATTTAGGCTATGTTAAAAGGCCCCAAAAAAAAAAATCTACTTGGCCCAATTGATAAGGCTCAACTAAAAAATATTTATAAGTGTTAGTTGTTAGCCCAATTGAAAAAAATAAATATAAAATATATGTATATGTATTAGACGTTAGCCCAATTCAGTTTTACTTATTTTTTTTAATATTTTAGGTAATTTTTTATTTTATTTTATTTTGTAGATACACCTAATCTAGATACACTTAAAAAGTATAATATTTATAAAGAAAAAAAATTAAAAATTTACCTATACAAAAAATATAAAAATATATGAATTGTAAATTTAGAAAATTAATTTTGAAAAGTCTAAACCAAATAGAGTGACACTTTTTTATGAATATTTAAAAGGCCTTTGAAAAATTATTTCGCCTTACGTTTCCAAAAACTCAGGGCCAGCCCTGTATTGGGGGTTAGGTGTCGAACTTGCTCATTATTATTGACATTGAGTAATGTTAGGAAATCTAAAAAATTTTGACAAAATTTCAACTAAATATTTTAGGGGGAGTTACGGGCTGGTCCTTTAAATTTGATTTAATTCCCATGAGGTCCAGGCCCAAAATAATTTAGCACATCTTCCCATTTTACCCCTAACATTTAGCCAACATGTAGAAATCAGTCTACCATTCCACACACACTCTCTCTCTCTCAACTGGCCATCGAAGACTACTTCCGACCTTTGACAACATTTTTTTTGGCCATTTTTTATTTCCACCATGTCAATACCGCCGTATTGGCAACAAGAGAAAAATAGAAGAACATGGATGAAGAAAATGAAGAAGGGGGATAAGGAGTCATATTTAGTGATAATTTTAGTCTTCATAACCACAAATCACAAATCAACATAAGATTCAAAGGCATACTCAGTGATAAATTTATCACTAATAGACATATTTAGTGATAAATTTATCACTGATTGTTTGTTAAAGAATTACAAAAAGAAAATTTCAACATCATCGTCACAAATTAACATAAGATTCAAAGACATATTCAGTAATAAATTTAGTAGTAAATATATTCACTGATAAATTTCTCACTAGTTGTTTGTTAAAAGATTACCAAAAAAATCGTCATCATCGTCACAAATTAACACAAGATTCAAATAAATATATCAGTGATGTATTTATCACTGATAAAATAGATTTAGTTTACGAGAAATAAAAAGAGAAAGAGGGAGTGAGGAAAATGGAAGTGAGATTTGGAGAATCGATATTGCTTGTAGTCCTTTGAAGTTTCACCGTATAAACAACTAAGTCGGTGTAAACCTAGGACGTTGGAGTGTAGATTGGCGACTACGTAATGTAGATCGGCGATGGCGAAGGTGGTTAGTAAACAGTGGCGGTTGATCGGAGATGGTGCAGTATAGATTGGCGACGGTGGAGATGGTTGGTTAACAATAGTGGTGGTAGTGGCCGGTAAAGATGGTGGTAGTGACCGGTAGAGGTGGTGGTGGTTAGTAACGAACGACGATGGTGGTTGCGGATGGATAGCCATGGCCATAGTTACAATAGTAGTATTTTCTAGAGAGAGAGAGAGAGAGATAAGAAAGAATAAGAGTTTTGGAAAAATGATCCAGAGAGAAGTTAATACAAATTGAAAAAATTAATGAGTAATAACTATTATAAACAATTAAAAATTTAGAAAGTGCTTGAGATGATTTAAATAGATATTTTTACCAGTTGGTAGCAAGGGCAAAATCGGGATAAAAAAAATATAACAAGACTTTCTGGTGCGATACATTTGACCATAAATTTTGAATTTTGTTCCAAATAAGGACAATAAAAAATGTTTCCTTTGCAAACAGCTTATTTCAAGAGCAAAGTCGTCATACAACTTATTTTGTAATGGTCAACTTGTATGTGGTTTGAAATATAATTATTTTTTTTAATGAATAATGCTGGAACTTTCTTGGTTATAAAGTTCTTTTTTGGTTCAATTTTTAGAATCTATATTTAGAAATTTTTTTCTAAGAAATTAAAAATTAAATTGGTGAAAACACATCATTTTTGTATAATTTTATCATTTGGGATGATAGAAATAATTTTTTTAAATAATTTTTTTTGATATTTATTTTCATTAAATTAGATTTTATTTTTTTCAAAAGTTAAACATAACGACAACTTTGATATCATTATTTCACTAATCAATTAAATCAAAATATCCAAAAGCCTAGGGCCTGTTTGGTAACGTTTACGTTTTCAGTTTATATTTACAAAAATTTTATAAACTGATTTTTGTTTATTTTTAGAAAAACATAGACTACAAACGCGTTTGGTAATTGACAAAATGTTTAAAAATATAAAAAAGAGTGAGAAATGGCAAGTGGTAGCAAGTGGCGGCGGAAGACGGTGGTGGAAAGTGGTGACGGTGGGTGGTGGGTAGCGGGTGGCGGTGGGTGCTGGCGGGTGGGTGGTGGTGGTGGTGGTGGCGAGTGGTGAGTGGTGAGTGGCAGGTAGGTGGCGGATGGGGGGTGGTGGTGGTAGTAGCGGGTGGGTGGTGATGGTGGGTAGATGGGTGACGATGGTGGGTGGTAGCGAGTGGGTGGTGGTGGTGGCGGCGGCGGTGGTGGTGGTGGTGGCAAGTGGGTGGCGGGTGGGTGGTGGTGGTGGTGGGTGATGGTGGCGGGTGGTGGGTGGTAACGAGTGGGTGGTGGTGGTGGTGGTGGTAGGTGGTGGTGGTAGGTGGGTGACGGTGGGTGGTGGGTGATGGTGTTGGTGGGTGGTAGGTGGTGGTGGTGGCAGGTGGTGGTGGTGGTGGTGGTGGTGGTGGTGGGTGCGGGTGGTGGATAGTGGTGGTAGGTGGGTGGTGAGTGATGGTGGCGGGTGGTGGTGGCGGGCGATGGATGGTAGTGGCGGGTGGCGGGTGGTGGCGGGTGGATGGCAGGTGGGTGGTGGGTGGTGGTGGTGGCGGCGGTAAGGGGTGGGTGGTGGTGGCGAGTGGGTGACAGGTGGGTGGTGGTAGCGAGTGGGTGGTGGGTAATGGTGGCAGGTGGGTGGTGAGTGGTGGTTGCAGGTGGTGGTGGGTGGTGGTGGCGGAAGATGGTGGTAGAAAATGGTGGCGGGTGGTGGATAGTGTTGGGTGGTAAAAAAAAAAAAAACTAAAACCTCAAAACTCAAAACGGAAACACATTTTTTGAATTTACATTTTTTGGCCAAATTTATAAACTGAAACCACTGATTTATAAATAAAAAATTTACCAAATAAGTTTTTATTTGAGTTTTTAAAATTTTTGTAAATATAAACAGAAAACTGAAAACGTAAAAATTTCTCTTTTTTTAAATCTTTCTTCACTAATCTATAATTTCACACAAAGTATTCACAAATTTTAATTTTTATGTGAATTTAATAATCTAACTAAAAAATGGTACATACACAAAAATGTAAGACTAACTATTACATTATGATCAACTATTTAATTTTGAATAATTAGTTTCTTATTGTTACCTATATTATACAAAAGATTTCAAATATTACTTTTCAGATATTTTATATTTGTCAATATCTATATATATATATATAAATATAAACGTTAATTTATATATGTTACTAGATTTATACATTATCAATTTATAATACTATATTACCATCAAATACTTTATAATATTAATAATTAATAAAAAAAATCACGAGTCACATAAAATACATGTGTCCAACTGCTAATATTCATATAAATGAGAAAGTCAAGCTCCATATAATGAATTGCGAAAGTCATTCATTTGTACAATTCTCAATGATTCGAAATAGAGAAAGGTTTACCGATTCACATGTTGCCATTGTCTTATATTTTTCAATTATTTGCCAAGAAGATCTGATACTAGTTTTGGGATTTTAATAAAAATCTAAATATACAGATTTTAAATCAAATGAATAAAAGAAAAAAATAATAGTTGCGTTTTTAACGGCATTGACAGAGGCAATTTAAGCAGTCGATTATTGGGTGATTATTGTCTTTCACTTTGAATCTTACTCACCTTAACCATATATTTATAAATTCTCAATTTTATAGAGACCATCATAAATAAATATAATTACAAGTGGGTTTACATTGCGCTCTCTATATATATATGATTTAGGCCATACTCACTTAGTGCACATAATATGACCAAAATATGTGTTATTAGAGACGTCCATAACCGAGTCATGTTTTCATCTGGAGCATAATTTAATGAATCTATCTAACACCAATCATACTTTATTTAATAATATACAACATTTAATTATTTGATCTATATAGGCCCACGTAAATAAATAAATAAATAAATAAATAAATAAATAAAAAATTACAATATGTTGTATAAGACTTCTCATTCATTAATAAAAAAAATTTCTTTGCCAATTTAAAAATAATAATTTGTATACAATTAAAAAAAAAAAAAGAGTTATAACCAAACACCACATAAGGTATAATTAAAATAATGTCATAACCAAACTCACAATGAGTCATACATAACCAATTAACAACTAAGAGCATTCGCATCAGTCTCAGCAAATTTTGAATCAAATTATAATCCAAAATCCACTTTTGTATTTTAGCTGGCCTCTTTTTTATGTACAACTTCATCACACTCTCTATTCTAAAATTCTATTTCATTAAAATATTATTATTATTATTTTTTTTTATCTTTTTTAATTTAAATATATATTTTTTCCAACCGTCATATTTTTAAAACGGCTATATTCCAACAGTCATATTCCCACAGCTATATTCTAATGGTCATATTTCAACGGCTATATTCTAACGGATATATTTTAACTGTCATATTCCAACAGCTATATTCTAACGTTCATATTCCAACGGTCATATTCTTTCAATATAAATAAAACCAATTGCTATCTAATTTTATCTATATCAGCCTAATTTTGCTATTTCATTTTGTATTTATTTTCTCTATATGGATCTTCATTTGCTAGACGATATGATTCTTTATGACTCTGACTTCGACGATGAGTTGGAGACAATTGGGATAGCTGTTATGGAAGGGCAACGACTAGCAGCCAATAGTTCATCAAGATCACGGCATAATTCTAATCGACGCCGCAAATTCATTTGGAGCAATTCTTTGCAAGGTCACCAAAGACTTTCTCTAGATTATTTTGCTGATCTACCAGTATATCCTTCCAATGTATTTCGAATGAGGTTTTGAATGAAACGTTCTCTTTTTCTCTATATTCAATCTGCAATAGAAGTTCATGAATTATATTTTGTCCAGAAAAGAAATAGCGCTGGAGTGCTCGGTTTATCTTCCCTTCAGAAGATGACTGCAACACTTAGAATGCTCGCTTATGGAGTAGCAGCTGATTTTATGGATGAATTCTTGAGGATTGAAGAAAGTACCGCAATGAATAGTCTATTTTATTTTGTCAAAGCGGTGGTTGAAATTTATTCCGATCAATATTTGAGGTTACCAAACAACAATGACATTGCTAGACTACTAGCAGTTGGCAAAACTCGTGGCTTTCCTGGAATGTTGGGAAGCATTGATTGTATGCACTAGACATGGAAGAATTGCTCAGTTGCATGGAAATGTATGTATACTGGTCACACCCATGAACCAACAATTATTTTGGAAGCAGTTATATCATATGATCTTTGGATATGGCATGTATTTTTTGGGTTACTCAGGTCTCATAGTGATATCAATGTACCAGAAATGTCTACTGTATTTACTGAGCTTGCTCAAGGGCGTGCTCCTCCAGTCAAATACACCATCAACGGTAATGAGTATACAATGGGATATTATCTTGCTGATGATATATATCCACCATGGGCAACATTTGTGAAAACAATTCCATGTCCACAAGGAAACAAGAAAAAACATTTTGCTATGGCCCAAGAGGCATGTAGGAACGACGTGGAGCGTGCATTTGGGGTGCTTCAAGCATGTTTTGCAATTGTGCGTGAACCTGCACAATCTTGGAATCTTTAGTCAATTACAGTTGTTATGAAGGCTTGTATAATATTGCACAATATAATTATTGAGGAAGAGCGAGATGACAATGAAGCACAAGACATTGATTTTGAACAAATCAATGAAACCCCTTTGGCACAAGTGTCACATGAGCGTACAATTGAGCTTATGGAATTCATTCAACAAAATTACCTCATTAGAAACAGAACAATTCATTCTCAACTCCAATCAGATCTTCTTGAGCACTTTTGGCAACTATATAGCCAGTCAACATTGTGTCATGTTTTAATTATTTTGTGGAAAAAAAAAAAGTATTATGTTTTTAATTATTTGTTTTAGTAATGAAAAATGGATTATAATTGAATTGGAAAAGTTTAATTAAGCCATTATAATCCTTAAATTCTCCTTGTGTTTAACCATATTTTTGGAGTGCAAAATGATGTTAAAATGGGTATAAAATAAGGTCCAAGACAGCACCAGAGCAACAACAGAGCAGCAGCAACACAGGAGCCGGGGTGGTCGACCGATTAAGCAAAATTTCGGCATTTTTCTTCTTCTCACGGGACATCCAGGGGGACATCCGAGTGAATGACCATGGCTTTTTGGCTCAGCTTTGCTCCAGTTCAGTTTTGCTGCCCAAAACATACATACAAGGAAGCCATTTGGGATTCAATCATTTAAACATGAAGTCATCCAAACATAAACATTCCAAAAATATCCAAACATAAACATTCCAAAAACATTTCAAAAACATCCAAATACAAAAGCATGTTAAGCATGTCAAATATTACAATCAACCAAGTAGAAATCATGTAATTACACCACATCATTAATTTTTTTCCTACTCTCAATGATTTCCAGTTGGCGTAGATGATAATATTCTTGTTACATTGGGGACATCTCACTTGTATCAATCATCATGATTCTCTCTTCCTCTTTCAATTGTTCAGTTTGAGCCCTTGAAGCATGAATATGATAAGATTTTTGAAGAAGTTCAAGTTTCTTCTCAGTTCCTCATTTTCTTTCTTCTTTCATCTCATTCAGTAAATCCGCAATTAGAGAACAACTATCACAGTTCTTTACTTTTTTCAACCGCTCCTTTTCTGCCTTCCTGCCCATAGGTCTCTCCAAGGGTGAGATATCATCTTCTGCTAGGTTGATTGGCTCTGGTGTTGAAGGTGAAGATGTTGGGTCATTTCTAATCCTTTTCGGTTTTTTCTTTTGGCATTGCTCGAACCATTTTGGTTGATGCCTCAACACATTCCAACAACGTTTGAATTGAAATGAGGTTTTATTTAGCTCTTGGTACATGATTTTTGCCTTGCCAATCTAAAAGAAAAAAATTAAAAACCAATAATTAGGTTCTTAACATAAAATGAAAATGCTAGGAGAAGTATAAAGATCAATGTAATTAATACCTTGTCTTGCTCGTTAACAGCACTTTGATGAAATGCTTCAATCTGGGCAAAGTACCCACAAAACTTATTAGTGCCAAGTTGAATAATTGACCACCGATTCATCAAAGAATTATCGTTACGTTCACTAATAAATATCTTATGCTCGTGAAAGTACTCCCCAACTCTCCTCCAAAAGGTCTTGCTTTTTTGCTCATTTCCATGCACTGCATCCAAGCTAGTGTTGAGCCAAGCCGATACAACCATATTATCTTCTTCTATGGAAAAGTTGCCTCAACGTGATTTCTTAGTAGTGGATTCCAATTGAGTAGAGAATGGAGATTCTTGGCCAATCACTTGACCAACTTGACTCATATACTGAGATTCTATGAATTGGCTATCAATGTTAGATCCCTCTTGTAAAAGATTTGCAAAAAATGGGTCTCCATTTGACTCCATCCCTACAAGAGTTGTGAGTGCACTGATTGTTTAACAAAATAACCACATGTGTTTATTTATTTATAAAGATGACAAAAATATAAAATTCCAAAATTATTATCCTTAACTATTGCAATCCTAATGTGCAATAGGAATCAATTAATGGAAAATTTCAATTCAGTGTAGCTGGAGGAAAAATTTTTTATAAAAAGGCAGAGGGTGTAACTTAGAAAACACAGGGGTGCAACTCAAAGTTGCACCCCTTCCATGTATTCAAAAAATGGCATGTTGTTCTGTTTTTGAGCTAATTCTTTTTTTCTTTTTTCAATAGAGATTCCAAGTTGAAAAAATGAGAACAACAATGGTTTTGGTGTTCTGTAAAGCTATGTTGAAAATCAACATTCTTGATTTACTAATGAATCAATCAGTTGGCATAGCATCTTGGACAAACTAGTGAGGCATTTTATCAAACAGTTACAATGCAAGAACATTTATGTGTATAATAACAAAAGTGAATATAGTTCATCAACTGATACATGATTTTACAATGCAAGAACATATATGTGTATATAATAACAAAAGTGAATCTAGTTCATCAACTGATACACGATTTAGAGAGAGAGAGAGAGAGAGAGAGAGAGAGAGAACCTGATGAACTTCCAAGATGGTGAGAATGAAATGTGTGATGGCTCTGGTAAGTGTTGACAGTAATGGCGGCATGAGAGATGGTGTTCTTGTTGGCAGGAGAAAGAAGTGCGTGAAAGAAAATATAATAAAAAATTGATTACCTTGTGAACAGTTCCTCGTTTCATCAGAGGAGGAACTGTAGCTTTGTCAAAATGAATGAAGCCCATAGCGACTCTAATTCATCAACATATTTACAGTTTGACTCTCTACAATAGCGTCAAAGTCGTTGTAATGACTCTGATGCTGATGCTCTAACACACCAATAAGTCATAAATTTTTTTTTTTTTTTGGTCATAGATAGAATGTTACTATGATAATAAAATTAGGTTACAACTTAAAGAGGCCACCATGGATCTGTCAATTCAAACCTCAGACCCAATAAGTCATAATCAAAAATCACAAAAGTAGTAACAAAGATATATATAATATACACCCCAACTGCATATATATATCTATAATTAATATTCCATATTATACAGTAATTTTGTTGTTTGAAAACATTTTTGGGTCCCTTACAAATGACAAGCTGGCCGTTTTATTCCCAGCGTAGACTTTAAAGCAGTCTCCTTTTATGTCTTTTTTGACTTGTTCTCCTTTAGGGAAAATAAAAATTCATTGAATGGTGTGACTGGTGTGTTTTCACTTATTCACTGCTCATTTTGTATGCTATATTGAGACATCATAATATCTCCGACATAAATGAGAAAAACATTTCTCATTAAACAGTTGTGATGAAAGATATCCATGGGAGCTGTGCCCTTTGTGGGAGTTGATACCAGGCCTATATTTATGATTCAATTCATTCATTATTATAAGATTCGTCAAATAAATTATTAAAGAAGAAAAATTAAGTCGATTGAATATTTGTAACCATATAACAATATCACATTTGTTTTGAAAATAATAAACAGTAAGCATAATTTCGATAATAAATTATATATTTTTGATGTCTTATCATGTGGTTACGTATGTCCAATTACCTTGATTTTTTATACAGATACTTTACTAGACAAACCTTAAAATATCAACTGTTTAAATTACCAAAATAGTACCGATATTGACCCCAGGAGGAGGGCATAGCATTACCCCATTTCCCTACCATTGAATGTTGATTTTTATTTTTTATTTTTTATTTTTATTTTTTTGGTAGTTTATTTTGAAATTTTTTGAGTTATCAGAAATTAAACCTAGTGAAATTAAAAAATATATAAAAATATATTTATGGGTTTCACAAATTGACCCCAATGAAATAAAACAAAACACACAGAAATAGACTTTTTGAATCTTATAAATTGATTTACGGAAATTGAATATCTTATACATTTAAAAACATATTTAATTTAATCAATAGCTAGTATTTATTAATGGTATATATGTAGTTAAATTTGTCATATATTGATACTTGAAAAATCATTTACATTTTTTTGGGAACTTTTTGGACTTTTTTCGTTTTACTTATTTATTATTTTTTTGTTACATATATCGAAAAAAGAAATGTTTGATAACATAAAAAATGAGATTATCATATGGCGATTTCTGAAAATGAAAACTCACCAAGGAAAATTGTAAAATGTATAGATTTTGCTTTATTTTTGTTAAAAACAAAATATTATTTATGCCTTAATTTTTGTTTTTATATGTAATTTGACAATTTTAATTATTTTTGTCAACCTGGTTGGAAAAATATAAAATCAAGTACATTGTGTGAAGTTGATTTTAATAGGTTATGTATGCCTACAAATTTTACATTATGTTATTGATGATAATTTATTTAATGAACCCACTGGACAAAATTCCTAACTATGCCAATGGATATCCCTCACACATTTAATAGCTATAAAATAGATATTAAATATGTAAATTTATCATTATTTTTATTCATTGAGTTAATATTTTTACAATTGTTAGATAATATAATAAAAATATTCCATCACAACTATGTAATGCAGAGAATCTCAACCCGTAAAAAAGTATGCCAAAAACACTTTCTGGTAGTCTCACCATTTGAGAAAATTTTAGGCGCAAGCTTCTCTCCAGTCTATATAATGGATGGGATGGTATTTTTGGGTCTGTGGGATTCACCACGAATCTCATTTCGATTATCCGAACCATTCAATATGTAGAGTTCATCGAGTATTTCATCCCTGCAAAAAATCATGTTAATCGGATATCGATAATTCATTAGATAATTTTTTTATTGATAAATATAATTTTAAAAATAAATTGTTGACAAAAATATGTTTTGATTAAGGAGATATTGACATCAATCAACATAATTTTTTTTACAAAGGCGAAGTATTCGACGAGTTCTACACATTAAGCGGTTCGGATCACTGAAATGCAATCCATAGTAGAGCCTATGAATCCAACAACACCGTCCACTCTACTTTGTGGACTAGAGAGGACCTTGCTCCAAGTTTTAAATGAGAAATCATACACAATACGCGGTAGAGTAATTAAAAATTGAGAGAATAATAACACATTATTAATGCGTAAATTACATTCTACCTTTTTTATGTTTGGTTACCTTCTTATTTTGGCCCTTAAATTTTTTTTTTCCTACTTTGACCCCTTTTTTTCATTTTACTCCTAAAACTAACTTTTGTTCGAAACTAGACAGAAAATACCACAATAATTGCCACGTAACATAAAAAATATATTATTATTTTAAAGTTTAAGTTTATGTCAAAAGTGTGAGTTATATATAATAAAATATTTTTTTATGCTATGTGACTGTCAATGTGTTATTTTTGTCTTTTTTTTAACAGAAATTAATATTAAGAGTAAAGTAGGAAAGATTTTAAATATGAAGGGCCAAAGTAAAAGAAAAAAAAAAAATTAAAGGCCAAAGTGGGAAAGTGGTCACATATAAGGGACAGAGTGTAATTTACCCATTATTAATTTATCATTAAATTATCAGTCACCAAAAATTGGCCTTTTTATTAACTTTTTTTTTTTTTTTTTTTTTTCTCTTTTAGTGAATTTTTTGTAACAACATTTTAAAAAAGATTTATAATTTTATTGACTATATGAAAAAAATAAATATTTAAATTTAATTAAATTAAAAAATTAGCAAAAAGTCTACTAAAGATGGAAAAAATTGAAAAATAATTGATTTTTTTTGCTATTATTATTATTATTATTATTATATTATTATTATTGTCTTTAATGATTTTGTATTTTTTGAAGTTTTGAATTTATTTATTTATTTTTAACTTTTTGATCTTCCTACACTAAACGAACTTGAAAAGAAAACTTTCATTAGAAACATACTAAAATAAAAGAAGTCTGAAAAAAAAAAAAATATAACTGGATGTCAAGCCACGCCTAAATTTCTTTATGATTTTAACGGCAAAAACTTGCCGTTAAGCACTCCGCTTGTTTCGACCAAAAATATTTTTCAATTGAAAAACATTTTCTACAGAATTTTTTTTTCTTTTTTCAAAAAATATTTTCCATAGAAATGTTTTCCTAATACTTGCATTGGTGGTGGTAGTAGTGGTGGTGTCGAAGTGACGGCAACGGTAGTGGTAGTGGTGTTGTAGTGCGATGTTTGAAAACTTGGACCGAACTGGACTGGCTAGTCAGACTGAATTGGTGAGCCTCCAAACCCGAACTATAGTCAAAATCGACTTAGAATTTGAAAATCGAAAGAACCACCGGTTCAATCGGTGAATCGGTCGCGGGTCAACATAACTAGCCGGGTTTGAAGAATGGAAATTTGTTCAAAAAATATGTTACGGGCAGGGCTTGAATATGGAACCAAGTGCATAAAAAGGAAGCACTCTAACTACTAAGCCATCAATACAATTGTTTACAAAGTAATAAGCATATATATTATATATTCAATATTATCTTCACTATTTTTATTAAAAATCAATGTATAAAAAACTTAAACAAATTTTAAGATATATATTTTTTTTGTAATTGTTTATTATTTATTATTTTTGTAATTTTAATATCTATATTTTTTATACTTATAAATTTAATATATTTATGACATAATTATGACATCACAGTTCAATTCCGATTCACTCGCAGTTAAACTAGTTACCTGTTCGCTCAGTCACTTTTCTGGATTGTTCATTGGTCCGGTTTTCAAAACATTATTGTAGTGGTGGCAATGGAGGTGGTGGTGTGGTGGTAGATGTGATGATAGTGGTGGCAATGTGGTGGCATTGGTAAATTTGTGTTCAGAAAATGTTTTTTACCTTCTAAAAGTCCAAAGTGTTTTTTGTCCAAATAAATTTATTTTCTATTGACCATGAAAAATGTTTTTCTTTAACTTTTATTTTCATTGTACTAAGCATAAGAAAATACAAAAAATATTTGGTGAAAAATGTTTTTTCGCCCAAATAAACGAAATGTAATACTCATTTAGTTTTCGGTATATAATAATAGCTAGGATGTTTATGTATATTTTTTATTATTCATTTTGTGTGTGAGTCCCATACTCATATGAGAGGTTTGATAGAAAATTTGATAATTTATTTGGAATTCTTAGAATAACTCATCTTATTATCATTGAATTGTTATTTTGCATTTTAACATCACATTAGAGTAGCAAATTATTCCAACAAATTAACGGAATTATATCGGTCACGAGACATCGCAGGATAGATACATAAGTTCTTTTTTTTTATCAAATTTTGTTTCGAAAGAAAAACAAAAGAATATATTGCCATCTATGACCGACTCAAGCTACAACTGCCACTTTTCGTTATTGTCAGAGTTTAAACTTGGTCTGGTGTAAACTACATCAAGAATTAAGACCTACATTTTTGTTTAAGTGGTTTTGAGAGGAGACTAAGATGTCAGGGGTGTAACGTCTCAGGTTCAGGTCTACAGAGAGGTATCGGTTGGGTTCAATTTAAAATTGTGATTTTTAAAAACTTGTAGAATGAGATTTGGTTCGATTTGAAATTTACGGTTTTTAAAATCCTGTCATTATTTTTAACATGCTCATAAAATATTGTTCATAATCTATTCAAATATCAAACAATATTGCTGTTAATTTAAAAAAAATAAAAAATAAAATCAAGTCATATGCCATCATATTTTAAATAAGAATAGTTTAGATGATTACTTATTTTTTTCACTATACATCAGTATATTTTTTCTTAAATTAAGATGATTTTTATTTAAACAGTTGTATAATTTTTAATATATAAAAAAATAAAAAAAAAATTGTTTCTTCTTGATTTATGGTTGAGAATATTTTTGAAGTCATGAAATAATGTCATATATCCTATGCTTATTGATGGTGGTCAACAACTAAGGAGTGTTTTGAGAAAATGATTAAAAGTTGATTTTTTGAATTTTTTTTTTTTTTTTTGTGTGACTTTTTTAGCTTTTGATGTGAAAGGTAATGTGACCCAAAATGAGTTAAAAGCTGACTTTTGACTTTTTATTCATGTTCCCAAATGGCCCCTAAATAAGATGAGGGAGTCGAATGACTAAGGGCAAAAGTGTAATAACCTCATCGTGTAATACTTTATATTTAATTAATGACGGAGATTCGAATTATGAAAATTATGGAGACTAATTTGTATACGATTCTATTGAAGAGTTATTTGGAATTAGAAATTGAACGCCTAATTGGCTCAAAAAGGATGGTTAGTGAGTTGAATTATTTTATTTTCGAGTATCGGACTATATGGAGGTTTAATTAAATATTCGATTTAGATTTGTAAAATTGAGATTTGATTAATTGGGTCCCAATTGGACCTAATTACGTTATGAGGAGTGAGAATTAAGATTATTGTGAATTCAAGTTATTTATGAGATATTCAATTTGGGTATGTAATTTATTGATGGGGACATTGAGTTTGACCTGAAATTGAGGGCCTTACTGAGGTGAGAAATCACAATTGATGATTGAAATATGCTTAATTTGATATTTGGAGCATTTTGGGAGTTTGATTAAAAATTCTGATTCAGATTGATAATTTAAATATAATTAATTAGGTTTTAATGGAAGTCAAATTAGGTTAATTAAATTATGTGGGACTTGTGATTAGTCTGATTAGTGTAATTATGTGGTTGTTGTGGAATTGCATGTCTAAGGCTGTGAATTACAAGGATTTGAAGTTGTATTTGTCGGTTATAAGAAAATCTGTTAAAATTATGACATTTGGACTGAAAATTGAAACCCTTAGAGGTGCGATAAACTGAAACCAGCCACATAGTTATGATTAGTATGATTTTTAGAGCCTAACATTGAGTTTTGTAAAAATCTAATTTAAAATGGTTTAAATTGATTTTCATTAAATATTATATATATATATATATATATATGTATATGAGCCTTGCATGGCTCAACAAAAAGAAGAGAGGAGAGAAAGATATTTTGAGATGGAGAAAGCTTCTAGAGAGAGAGAGAGCTTAACATCCATCGAATTTGAAGACAAAATTGAAAAAGAAGGACTTGAAAAGATTTAAGGGAAAATCAAGGATTTGAACTAAGGTATGGAAATCTATCTTGAATCCTCATGATTAATTCATCAATTTCATGAAATCATAAAGAGATTTGAAGATTTGAAATCCATTTGGGTTAGGGTTTTGTGTTAGTATTTAATTGAGCTAAATTTAAGAAATTAGAACTTGGGTCATTTGATTTTGCATGATTGGGGTTCAATCTTGTGAATAATATATGAAATGAACTTTAGATTGTCCATACGACAAGATTTATGCAAGGATCAAATGTATTTGTGGGTTATGTTTTGGAACTCTTAAGATTATGAAAGATGAGATGTTGATTTTGAACTTGAGGCAAAAATTGATGTGTTTGAGATGAGATTGCATTTGAATACTGTTGGGTTATCATGTTTTTGAGTTAGTTTTGCATGAATTTGGGCTTGACAATTGGGTAGGAAAGATTACACCTTGAAGCATTTTCGGATTGGGCAAAATTACCCAGAAGCGCACGTGCGGCTAGGAGCCCCACATGTGCGAAACACAGGGTCAAATAGGGTATCAGATTCTGAAATAAAAGCATGTGCGGCCTGCACGTTGCGGTACTTTCTGCACGTGCAGTAAGGACTTCCGCACGTGCGGTAGTTGGAGGGAAATTTTATCTGTTTCTTTTGACTTTCTGAACATGTTTTTGACTACATTTAGATCCTTTGTGAAGGTATAAGACGTGGAATTCCATGAAAGTAATGTAAATGTGTAGAGAAAGAGTACGAGAATATGAGATGATGAATGTGTTATGTAATTGTGTTTGTAGGTCAAGACGAGGACATCGCCCAATTGCTACCAAAAGCTCGTCATTGTGAGTAATAGTATAGTAAAGGAATGTTTTTCATTATCTATTTTTGATTTATGTTCGACATGATTCTCTAAATATCGTATTTTGGCAAAATGCATAAGTTTTCAAGAAATGTGAATTGTTTGTAATATGATATGGTGGGCCCAAGGCCATTCCGTTTATCCGTTTTGTTTATACTATGACATGATATGAATTGTTCGGTCTTTAAGACCTATTGATTTCTGGTATGGAACAAAGTGCTGTCAGAACTAAGTGCAACAGTGGGAGTACCTCTAGAATCCATACGAGTCACCTCTTGGGTCCATACATACGTGAATTGGACCCAAGGAGAGGTGGAGACATGTCGATGTTCCATCTACTCCATAATAAGATACAGTGATACGATATGATACGTTTGGACCTAAAGTTGTTCAGAACAATGATATGATATGATATGTTTGGACTTGAGGTCATTCAAAAAATGTGATATAAATACGAATGTTTTTACATCGCTATATAACTCATGTTTACGAAATGTTATTTTATATGAATGAATGGATGTCCTAGTTTGAAATGTGATTCTGACCATTTGTATAAGTAGGTGTAGCACGTACCACGTAAAATGTTTTGTAATGGTTTTAGATATGTATTCCATTTGAAAAAGCATAAATTTTGATACGATAC
Source organism: Camellia japonica (assembly GCA_030407325.1). Lineage (NCBI taxonomy): Eukaryota > Viridiplantae > Streptophyta > Magnoliopsida > Ericales > Theaceae > Camellia > Camellia japonica. Next base: position 4,124 of record JAPPVO010001012.1, on the reverse strand, counting down.
ATGTTTGTTTTAAAATGATTTAAGATACGTTTTAGAATTGTGAAATATGTTTTCCTAATATTAAGGACATCATTATTAACATCTTTACTTTATTATTACTCACTGGGCATTAGCTCACCTTTTTACTTTATATATATATATATATATGTAGGTGAGCCATCAAAGGATCAACATTAGAGTTTGTACCGAAGTCCACCTCTTTGTCAAGCCACCCAAGAAGTGTCTCCGTGTAGAGACGTAGTATAATTTCCCAAGTTTAGTTTTGTTTAAAGGCTACTATATAGTGTGTGAGATTTGTATATGTAAGTATGGGAAGTGTATTTTAATGCTTAAATTAATTTAAGTCTTCATGTATGCACAAGCTCAATGGACAGTTATTATTTTTGTTCTGCTTCCGCTTAAGGTCTCGTTATTACATAAGAAGTTTTGGAAATTTTGTCTCTGAGGCCTGAGTGCAGGCCGGTCATGACCTAAACTTTTAGAGACGGGTTGGGGTCTTGACAAAAAGGGCTAACAACTTTTTTTTGAACAAAGGGGTTAACAACTTATGTACATATATGGGGGGCATTAAATGGTTCGGTTCGGTTCGATTTTGAACTAGAATCAAATTATAAAATGATGACCAAACTATGAGTACGATTTACCTATTTTAAGAATTAAGATAAACGCATGCATTGAAAAAATCAAATCAGGCTTGGTCTCAGGCTTGGACAGGCTTGGGCAGGTCGGGCCCGCTTAGGCCATTGGCAGGCTTCAGATGGTCCATGGGCTATTTTTACACCTCTAGTCGTTGGTGTTAGGATATTTTAATAAAAATAAAATAATATTTAATATATTCATTATATTGGTCAATGAGTTTTAATTCAAATTCAACACAATTTTTATTACATATTAGTATTCTACATAAATACTATTCATTGTATGATTTAATTATATAACGGTTTTATTATTGATGGGGTTTAATACTATTATTTACATAGGCTCCTATATAAACCCTTCATTACTCTTATATAATATATCTTGATCAAGTGTTTTAATAGAAAAAAGAAAGATGGTTTGATAGAAATGTGATTTCAAATATGAGACATTCTAGCGAGAGTTCTTTATATGTTTATATATATATATATTTTATATTGTTTTGAGTAACTTTAGTTCATGATATGGTTCAAGTCTTTTAGTGATTGTGAACCATGGATGAGAGATGTTGTGAGTAATATGGATTTCATCTTGGAACTGTTGTACTCCGGTTATACCTTTACGAGGCGAGGAAAAGTAATTTTAGGATAATGACAACACGACTCTTAAAATCTCAAAGCTATTTTTTCTATGCTTGTTTTGTTTATTTATATTAATTATTTGGTAGCATTTGATAATGTTTACATTTTTGGTTTATGTTTAAAATTTTTTATAAACTGATTTTTGTTTATTTCTAGAAAAACATAAACTACAAACGCATTTGGTTTGAACAAAATGTTTGAAAATTTTTAAAAACATAAACTAAAAAAAATGTTTGTTCAGTCCTAAAATATTTATATTTACTTTTTATTATTTATGACAATGGGATCATAAACATTATAATTGAAAAAAAAAAACTTAAAAAAAATTAATTGAAAAAAAATTTCTAGTCAATTTTTTAAATTTCTGTTTAAAAATCAACATAAACTCATTTTTTGATTTTACGTTTTTTTCTCAAATTTATAAATTAAAAAAATTATCAAACAAGTTTTTATGACAATTTTTTTTAATTTTTATAAATATAAACTGAAAATTGAAAACGAAATGATTACCAAACAAGTAATGTCATTGTTATGATATTATGTGTGGTAATTATTTCAGATTATTATTTTGTTAGACTAACAATATAAAACTGCTCCTCTTTCTATAATATTATTAGTAGCAAAGTGATGTGAGGGCTATAAAATTATTTTTCACAGATTGTTGTGTTCCTAATTATCTAAAGCAATACTCATTTCTAGAAAGACATGCTTATAAAATTGAGAAGTGGATAAATGTTTAGTTAAGTGTTATTGAATATGTTGCATGATAGGTGATGCCTTTTTCTTTGTCTGTTTAGCTTTTGGAATTGATGACTCATGATGTTGCTTTTGGAAAATCAAAAGTCTCACATAATATTGCTTAGCTTTCTTATAAAACTTTAGTGTTGTAATATGTTATTTATTTATTTATTTTTGTTTATTTATTTATTTATTTTTTAAAAGTTTGGCTTCAATGTTTCATATTAATAGTTATAATTTTGTTAGTTACTTTTACACTTCGAAAGTTAGAAATGTAATTCAAGTGTGTCGGTAAGGATCTAAAAAATCCTTACATATATTAAATGTCAATTTTGATTAAGCGATTATGTTAAGGTTCTCTTAGTCTCAATGAAAATGATTTTATTGTGTTGTATTGAAAGGATGAACCAAAACTTTAACTTAAATTTGTAACAGAATGGGAGAGAGAGACTGGGCATAAATTGCAATTGATTAATTGAATAAACAATTATAAAATGTTACCTTTGGTAAGGGCAACTTTGAGGCTTTTAGATCGACCGGATTATGAAATTATGAGGCTAATCTACTCCTACGAAACGTAAGTGTAGTGCATAAAAGTAAAGTGTACAAATTTAAAGATAAATGAAATTGATAAAGACGTAGAGTCTGGATTTGGTCAGGGGTCTCTTCAGTCTTTACTTCCATCTATTTATAGCATTCTCTTGCCGCCTTTGAAGCAGTTAGACTGATATCTTTTGCCATGATCTCCTTCTTTCTCGCTATTTCTTCGAGCCAGAATCCTCCTTTCGTGCATGTGTAACTGCTAACAACTACTCCTTGTTAATTCCTTTTTCACGTGCCTCTAACATGTTACTCATCATATTTGCCGATTGAAGACTTGCATTCGCAGTTCACGTGGGCATCTTCGAAGGTGGGACTCTTCAGTATTTGAATAACTTTTGCTTGCCACGTGTCACCTTCGCAGTGGATCGTTATGCCAACAATACCCCCTACACTAGTGTAAGCATAATTGTTACACTAGTGAACAACGTAACTTTTGGCAGTTGCTCTTCTTCCACAACCACCACTCCTCAAATGTAGCCCTTAGGATCAACTACCTCCATGACCTTTTGGCTTGCACTTTTGGGATTTTGTATTTAATGAGGCTCGAACTAAGAAATAAGACCCATTAGCTCCAAACCACTTGTATTATGAAATTTCGAAGATCTAACTGGTTTGAACATGGATGGTTTTGATACATATGATGAAGTTGGAAACAACGTAGGGCCTGCCAATGCCTATGCTACCATTGGTTTCAAATAGCCTCCTTCCATGGATTTGAACCTTTGTCTCAAAGCCATTAGCGTAACTGATGCTTCTCATTTTGTCTTCACTCCAAAGGATTCCCTAGCTAATGTACACCATACTCCTGAATTTCCTCCCAATGCTTCGAAGCCAGAACCTGTAGCTTCTTATTAGGAAATCCCTCATCCTCCCTAGGCCACAACAATTGCTGGCTGGGCTGCATGGCTATCTCTCATTCGAATACAAACTCGGCCTCAACCACCAAGTCGCCCCCTAGGCACATACCCATACTGACCTTGCTTTGAAAATCACAAGTTAGAAGACCCTTTTTTATTCTATTGCATTTGGCTGCAAAGCCAACTTCAACCCTTTCTTAATGGATTCCTTACCTAGAGACTAATAATGGGCTTAGTCCCACTTTGTTGGTCAAAGAAGTTGGCCTTAAACCCTCAGAATGGCTTGATTGTGTGAATGACAAGTAACATCCTATAATCTTTCAAGCAGAGCCACCTTCAACCCCTTTACCTTACCTTCCACAATGGTCTTTGGAGGGTATAGTCAACCTGCATTAAGATACATATTTATTCTCATATGTTTTCTGCTTGACCTTTGGCTATCTTCTTGCCAATTAATATTTTGAGTATACCTTACACATCAATCATCTTTTCCACCGAAGATTTGAAGCAAACTTGAAGCAAACTACAGCTTTTTGAGGCACTTCCAGTATTCTAATAAATATGATAATTAAATAAATTTACTTTTAATTTTTGGTATCCTTAAGATATCAATATGTGAAAAGACTCATTTTGAACACTTGTTTTTCAA